>JAZGTJ010002007.1:0-46867 GCA_036877575.1 Botia almorhae
ATATAGTAGTAAACTTAACTACTTTGTAACGAGTAGTTAGTAGTTAAAATTTTGTACTTTCATTTACCTTTTACCTTTCATTTACAATCAAAACAGCTTTGCTGACGCATTCGCACGCATAAATGAGCGTCCACAAATAACCCAGTCGTGAGATGGACGTGTTTTAATGAATTTACAAATATATAGAGATTTAAAAGCCTATATGGGTTTTAGACAAATCTATAAGTAAATAAAAAGGTATGCAGCTTTTCGCATAGTGAACAGATGATCGCGCTACAGGAAACGGTAGTTCGCAGCCAAAGTTACACACTGCGAGGCGCTTTGCTCCAGAGCAGATAGAGGCACCATACGCTGCGGCGAACTATCGCGCTACACGCAGTGATCAGCCGCAGTGGTCATTATGAGACATGGGACGAAAATATTTAGATAAAAAAAGAGCAACGTTTTCTTTTCGCTTTGGTCTCGTTTAAGTGCCAGCATGTCTTTTCCGCATACCTGCAGCGCGATTATTTGTTTGTGTGTGATCCATCCCAAAACGGAACCGGTTTCGCCTGATCCTCCGCTATGGTCGCGGGCACCGCGTTAGCTGAACAAAGGGGATCCCGGCGTATAATTACGACGGACGGTGGGCCACCGACTGCGAGGGACCCGCACGCCTCTTTATTTTCAACTTAAACCTTTTCGCTTTGTGGAGAGGTGCCAAATACTCTGGCTGCCCTGGCGTCCGTCACTGGAGTCATAGACAGAGAGGGCTGGGATGGAGAACTGTTGTCGAAGCTGTATGCCATGTTTAAAGAGCTTATGGGACTGGATTTGGCCCGAATTTTACTATCCGAACATCGCTCACCCGGCCGAGATCCGCACCGTTTCAGGTGATATTCGGGTCCCGGCGCCTAAGAAAAAGCCGGCGCAGCTGTACGCGGCTTTGTTTGACTTTGTAGCCCGCAGCGAAGAAGAGCTAACTGTGAAGGAAGGGGACAAACTGTCCGTCATAGAAAAGAGGGGAGATTATGTACTTGCCAAGAAGCTAACAGGGTCCCTGGAGTCCGGTCTAGTCCCGGCTAATTATGTGGCCCTAGTACAAGATGAATTCGCAAACTATAAGTAAGTCCGGAGAGGTTGCTTAATATACTTATTCAACTGTATTACAAAGGGCTTGATTATATATTTATTAAATTAGTGAGATAACGTTTTGCAGTTCAAATATGTATGATCACTCGATACGTGAGTGGCACAGAGCCAGACACTATTGCTCTGTAGTGCGCACCTTTTCCTAGAGTTGAATGAAAGAGCTTGCCCCACACACCCAGATACGTGCGCATGCGCACTCAGGCTCACACACAGGTAAAATATGATGAATTGGTAACAGGATGTTTTTCAATAAATACCGCATACAGTATATCCTCGCCTTGAAGGGCTCATATTTCAGCACCGTCTCGCCTGTTTTACAATGCGCTTTATAATTTGTTCACGAGGACAACGAGGCTGCGTTTTGCACTATAGCATATACTTTTGTTATGTCGCTGGAACAGGGTCAGTCCATTAAAAAGCTCCCAAAGAGCATTGACAAGTAATGGCTTGTTATGCCAGTGTTGTGTACGGCAGACCTCTGATGCACCTGTCACCTGCCGCAGTTTCACTGCAACTGACGCACAGTGGGATTACGCTAAATACGCTAAATACGCATGTGCGCCTCGCCGCACCCATATTAAACAACACTTTGCATGACGCCACAGTGTTAACTGTGACGAACGAAACGTGGTCAATGTGGGCAAAATATGAGCCCTTTATTTTCTCACCTTTATACATCCATATCGTTTTGGTGTGTATCAATTTTTTGGTGTTTGTTTTGAGATTTAAGGGTAATTCTGAGGAAAAACTGTCCAGGTCACCACAAACTAAAAACTGTAAAAAAATGCATATAAAAATTAAGCCTTTCCGATGAAAACCAGCAAGATTTGCATTATGTTATTTTCACAACTAAAACAAAATTCCAGCATTACTGTAATGCATTGTGTAAAAATAAATGCTCCAATACAATGCCAGTAAAACAAGTAACAAATATTATTATTATTTTGCACTACAGCAATGGGAGTACAATGTTTTTGCATGACTATAGGTTACTATAGTAACAACTATAGTAACACTACTATTACTATATTGTTAAATTGCAGGTAATATTCTTATAGTAACTGACATGACAGTAATGTCTTATTGAATACAATATAATCTAAACAGGCTTCGTGTCTTTGGAAATGTTAATGTCCTAAATATGTTCTTGTCAAGCGTTTGTGCATTCACTGAGGTCTTCTGTGTTCGTCTGTTTACAGATGGTACTATGGAAATATAAATAGACAAAAAGCTGAGCAGCTGCTTTTAGCTCCTCAGAATAAAACTGGCTCCTTTTTGGTTCGAATCAGCGAGAGCCACAGTGATGAATACACCATCTCAGGTCTGTTTTCTCCTCTTCTGTCTCACACACTCTGTCATGTAAATGCCTGAAGGTCTTCTTTCTGTACTCTCTTTTCTCATCCATCATCTTCATTTTTATCTTGGTTCTTTGCATGTCTCTGTTTTTCTGTCTGATCTGCATGACAGTGTAGAGCCCCCTTCACAAATCTTATTATTATTTTTGGCATAAGCTACCCTCTCTCTGCCAGTTTCCATCCTTTAAGGCTACACAACATCTCTCTCCCACGGTTTGTAACACCATATTGCTTCTCCATGTTTAGCTGACTGAGCATTTTCTGTCACTAGCTGTGTTTGTCTTTATAACTGAGCGAGTTACCACATAAATCTTCATATTTACTTCAGTCTTCTTTATGTTTATAGAGAAAGACGTGATTTTATTTTTTGCTTCACAGCCAGAAGTGAAAATAGTGTCTTCCATTTTCGTATTCATCGCTCGACAATTGGTGCTTACTTTGTATCTGAGAAGATCTCTTTTGCCACTCTGGATGAGCTTATCAAATATTACCAGCACAATTCCAGAAGTCTGGGATGCCCCTTAGACCAGCCATGTGTACAGCAAGTATGAATCTCTTAATAAATAATACACACATCGCAGATGCATTTGTATGATTCATTGGCGTTCTTTTCATTGGCATCCTAATTTTAGACAACGGTTTTGTCCTCATGAAACTAATGCTCATAAATAGGTATTCCTTTATGGGTATCAGTTCTGCATTTCAGATGCATTTAGCGGTGTATAGAGAAGCAGTCTGTTTCTACTGGCTGTGGGCAGTGCCTTTAGTGAGCCTGCAATGGTTACTTTAGGTTTTAAATCTCATCGCTAATAAGCCTCTTTGCACCATAATGCATTACAAGAGATGCTTTAGGTTTATTTTATTTCTTTGCCTTTTTCTTAGCGGTAATAGTCCCTCTTCTCTGCTTCCCTCTTTTTAGGGAAAACAGACTAACAGAGTTTATAAGCACACAGCTTCCCTGAGAGATACTAACACAAGCCCATTTTGTATTTACTCTATTTACTCTATGCATTTTGTTCAACCCTAAGTCTAACCCTACAATCTGATTGGTTGATAGGACGACCAACAAGGTTGTTGTTCCAGTATTAGATACCTGGAAAAATTAGTCACCATCATTTTAATGTCAAAATCCAGGATTTTTAACCTGCATGTGACACATTTGTAAAAAATAAAAAATAGTTGCATTGTCATGACTTTGAGCACTCTTGTTTTTTTTTATTTAAACAGTAAATTTACAAACTGTGCTTTGCCTCCCAAACACTCAAACATACCACCATCCATTTAGTATGTTTATGCTGTGTATGAAATAATAGTGAAACTGGTAGTTTAGCCACCAATAAAGTTTTCCTCACTCTGATGCTTTGTTCCAGGTTCTTAGAAATGCTAATCTAATCCATTCTTATTATTATCTAACAAAATCTTACTACTTACAAAATACACATTTAATCTAAAGTATAATCTCTTCTGGTGTTGTAGTAAAGGCACCGTGTTTAGAACAAGATTCCAGGACGAGATCATTTTGTTAACCTCTGTATGTGTTCATGTGCAGAGGGAACTCTTTGACATGGAACCCTGGGAGCGACCGAGAGAGGAGTTTCAGCTTATTAAGAAACTCGGTGAAGGCCACTTTGGAGAGGTGTGGGAGGCTGTCTGGACCGCCAAGAAGCAAAAAGTGGCAATCAAGATGCTCAAACAAGGTGTGACATCACTTTACTTTCAGCTCACTTTGAATTTACACTAGAGAAAGAGGAGACAGTGATGTAATGGAGTGGACTATACGCCTGGAAGCTCTGTATGATAAATAGAGGGGGTGAAATTGTTCATGCATGCATGCATGCAGTGAAATCTAAGCATATGTGTTGTGTAATTTTGCTGCATAAGCATAAATTCTGCTGCACCAGCTGGTAGAACGGTTGTGTGTCTACACTAGAAAGTATTAAATGTTTGGACATATGAAGCTGCATTTAGAAATCCAAAGAAACATATTACAGGCATATTAGGAATTTTCCATCTTTTTAGACTGCGTTTAGATTTTAAATTGTCCACCATCTTGAATCGCATCATGTCCTGAAAATATTTGTTCCTGCTATTACAGAATCTATGTTAATAAATGTAAAACGCTACAAATTTTATTTTGGATGTGTCCAAAATTTCCGACCTGTTTATAGTCCAAAGAACCTTTTTTCCACTACAAAGCTCTAAATGGAACTCTAAACCCTCACAAAGTGCTATTTTAGGAACCTTTTAAGCTTCCGCTCTCTCACTGTGCCATAGAGGACACAAAGCTGGATGAATTTGTCAAGGAGGTCCACGCACTGAAAAACCTGCACCACCCCAAACTGATTCAGCTGCTGGCTCTCTGCACACGAGGAGAACCGGTCTTTATCATCACTGAGCTCATGACTAAAGGAAGTCTGAAGTCTTACCTTTCTTGTAAGTGTCACCAAATATGCGCTTCCATTCTCACATTCTCAGTTTTTTAATTTTATACCTTCAGGTTTATGTTACATTTACATTTATGCATTTGGCAGACGCTTCTATCCAAAGCGACTTATAGTGCATTCAAGCTGTACATCAACAACCACTGTGCTGCTAATGCAATGCTCTACCAACTGAACACACATATAAATATTACTGTACTGTATTACATGAAAAACTGTATGTACGTTTTTGCTGCGTGGATATTATATATTGGATATTGCGATGACATCAGCACTAACAAACATGTTTTACTTTATTTGACTGCGGTCTTTTATGATTCTTATCAAAAGTAAATTAAATAATCTAACAGTACGGCTTTCATATCCTTGAAATTTCCATCCGTCTGTGAGCTACGTTAAATAAATATGGCTTTTACTACGTTGTTTATTGTCTAAACTGTTAATTATTAAATCACCCTTTGGCCTGCAGCAGTGAAACATTTCCATATTTCCTGTTGTATTTAGTCGGTTTAGTTGTAACAGTGACCTGGAACATATGGACGTGTGTGCAGAACTCACAAAAGCGCTGCAGATTTTTGACATCGTTCATAAGAGTCCCACACCTGCCTAACACTCTGCATGTTCATTTAGTAAATAGTTTTAGTTAATCTTCAATTTGACACGCTTCAAATCTGTTCTGCAGAATTGTACAGATTGTCTGTAAAAATCAACACAGAAATCTGTGTATGGAATAATTCTATGCTGACCTAAAATAATCATAATGACATACAATAAGGTCCAAAAGTCTGAGACCACTGTTGTATATTATAATGTTAGTGTAGTAATAGTGGGCAGTATTGGTGAATGCTTGTTTGACATTTGCTGTACCGTTATATAATGCTGTTTTATTTCAGGTGAACAATTTTAATTAAAAGTTCAACTGAAACATAAACATGAGTTTCAGAATATGTTAATATTTCTTGTGGCTTGCTTTAATGACAGCATCTGTGCAAAACCAAATGACTCATGTTCTCCCAGCGTGATCTGATGATGTTCCAGTGTTCTTTTATCACATTTTGTCCCCTCAACTACTCCTGCAGCACCGGAGGGTCAGGTGTTGACCTCTGCTCACCTGATCTACATGGCCGGTCAGATAGCAGAAGGAATGGCCTATCTGGAGGACCGACACATTGTCCACAGAGATCTTGCTGCTCGAAACATCCTGGTTGGAGAAGACCTGGTGTGTAAAGTGGCTGACTTTGGTCTCGCTCGCATCATCAAGGTAATAACAACCAGGATGCCAAAGCTGCCTGTAGAGATCTAAATGTGTACAGTAATACTTCATGTAAATTTGTACAGCCTTCATAAGTTAATTTGGTGCCTGTGTGAAAGAGACTGAAATGCGCTAGTTGCTACTACGATGCAAATCGCCCCTGATTGCCACATTTACATTTATGCATTTGGCAGACATTCATCCAAAGCGACTTACGTTGCATTATACTCTACATTGTTTCTGAGTATGTGCAATCCCTGGGATCAAACCCATGACCTTGGCGTTGATAACACAATGCTCTAACCACTGAGCTACAGGAAAGCACATGAAACATCCAGTAACCAAGAGAGAAATGAAGAGTAGCTTTTTTTATTTACAATTATAAATGATAAGTTATAGCAATAAACAATTTAATCATTACTGTATATGCACATATTCCTGATAAAGATATCGATGATCCAATCAATTCCAGAAGGACAAAATCATGTCCTGTCATACTTTTTTCATTCCTTAAGTCATTTCACACGAATATGCATGACCATAGAGAAGAAAACCCCAATGGTCACACCTAATTAAACAATCATAACACATCATATGTGTAAGTTCCTTTGTATGACAAGAAAATTATTAGCTAATAAACATTGGATAAGGTAATTACTTTGTCACAGCAATAAATCAACAGAAATGTATTGTTTTGTGTTTGTGTATAGGACAGCGTGTATACAGCCAGTAGAAACACCAAGATTCCTGTGCGCTGGACAGCCCCAGAAGCTGCTCTCTACCAGCGCTTCTCAGTCAAATCTGACGTCTGGTCTTTTGGAGTTCTCCTCTATGAGATGATGTCACGGGGAAAGATGCCATATGATGGTATGGATACAAAATTGATCCACATTGAGGTCCCACTGAGCTTAACCCTGAGTTATTTCCCTTTTAAATCCCACCTTTAACCCAAAGTTAAGCAACATTTCATTTATAAACAATTAAATCAATACAATATATGTTTATATTCCTGACAGAGAAACATATCAAAGCAAAGAAAATATACAAAAACAAAATAAGAAATCTGAAAATGTTCTTCCCCTCTGGAATGGCAGAACTTGTCTGATGACATCAGTCTGATGGCTTGGGCAGAACCAGAGTCGTTAGCCACGCCCCCCCAAAGGTAGTCAGCTGGGAGCTTTAAAACTCGTAGAAAATAAAAAAGCAATTTTTCCTCTATTTTTACATTTAACCCTAAATTGCATCAGAACCCTAAAGGCATTTGCAACTGTCGGTTCACATGGACTTTAACAATAAACTAGAAATTGCTACATCATAATAGTTTTATAAGGTCACGGTTGTCGCTTTTAGCACAATATATATCATATGACCATGCTTATATACTGCATTGTTAATCACTTACAGTAAGTTATCTACTGTTCATCTTGATGTTACTCAGATTAACGTGACCAGTGTTTTAAAAATGAAAACCAGGGACATTTCATAACATTCCCAATGTTATTATCTATAATAAATTATAATATATATTACAGTTCCTCCCTTGATTAAGAATGAATCCTGGGTATTGACGTTTTATGACGTTTACTGTGCATTTGTTATCCTTGGTTTAACATTCTTATTTGTGTATTTACAGTATGGAGTTAATGACACTAACAAAGTGAGATGGGCAGGTCCCACTAAAGGCCATGCTGGCTGTTTATGGTCACCGCAAACGTGGAAAAACAGACTGTTTACCTTTGGCACAGCAATGGTTCCACAGTAGGGCTTCATAATGCCATGATAAACAATAACGCAAAACCTTTCAGTGTTTTAAGTGTGACACATTATTTAAACAAATTGGGCTGGATAACCCAGGGCTAAGCGCAGTATTAATTATTTTACTTCCAGGCATGTCAAATGTTGAGTTTTTTTAACCCTGCTTCATATACACGTGTACACTCTGTTTCCCATATAACTGCAGGCAAGAATAACAAGGAGGTTTTGGAGATCCTGTCATCAGGCTACAGGTTACCAAGTCCAAGTCGTTGCCCCCCAAACATCTACCGCATTATGATGGAATGCTGGCATGCCGAGCCTTCCAAGCGGCCCTCGTTTCATGCACTTCATAGTCAACTAGACAACATCTACTCCAGAATCTATTTTAAAACCATTGAGGTTTAAAACAACAACAAGGAGAGACTGAAGCTTGAAGATTGTGGAATCCTGGGACAAGAAGGGCAATGGAGGAAAGCTTTTGCATGCACAAATGTGCACTAAAGACAAATGCACAAAGGTGCAATCCAGTGTCAATTTGAGCCGTTTTGACTGCTTGTATTATATTATGACGTAAGGTGCAAAAATAAACATTCATTAAAGGACTTCAGGAAGTCATTGGAGAGTCTGAGAGAGAAACAGCATATGAGAACAAACTGAGAGAGTGGAAGTGCATCTCCTTAACCTGATAGGGCCGGATTATCTATAGCTTGTCATAACAACTCTTGTACATGAGCAGTTGGTGCTCAAGAGATCTAGAACTTTGTTATGCACCAGGTACAGCATCAAACTGCACCTGTTGTTTATGTTGTGCTAGAGTTGATCTGGCCCTTTCAGTTTATGTGGGAAAGGAACAGAAGATTATTTGGTCTGTTTTCAGGTTAGAGTTTATGTTTACAAATGATCCACCTGCCAAAATATGGGCAGGTGCTGAAAAAGTTAAAACTATGGCCATTTTAAGTTATAATTGTTGAGTGTGTTTAAAGGCAGACCGCACAATTTTTTTTCTTTTACCAAGTGTGTGATCTTGAACCAAACACTGTGGTTAAGATCTAACACAGGAGCCATATGACAAAAACTACCTGGGTAAGTTTTCTTAGAAATTGCATTTGTCTTAATTGTTTTCCAATGCGTTTTACATATGAGCGCCATTGACTCGTCGTTGTATTCTACGGATAACTCTCGTAAATAAAATATTTTTTCAGTATATATGTTTCTGATGTTTATTTATGATTTGTTAGGCAAAAACATGTTTGACTAGTTTGACTAGAATTTGCAAGCGTGCTGGTAAGGCTTTTTTATTACCTGTTGTAAAAGCCACAAACCTCAAATAATAAAGTATGCATGTTTAGCCTACTGAACTTTGTGTCATTGTCGTGTACAGGCGTGGTAAAATGCGGAAGATTGTACACTTATGTCAGTTCCCTAAAGCAAAAGACGCGCTTCGCGTATCGGTATCCAGTACAGGTGTCGTTTCCAAAGCGCGCCGACTGCAGTGCGCCAAACCAGCGGCTATAGCAGTATCACATGGGGCTATGTTTGAGGAAAACTTGCCCATGTCTCAAGACATTATGGGACAGGATTTACGGAACGGAAAGGGACGACGGGGACAACAGCGTAAAAGTAAATAATGGTTTTACGGAAGATAGTCCTCGCAGCACAATTAACAGTGGCACGGAGTCTGTTGGTCGTTACGCACGAACACAGGTGAGCGCTCTCCAGCCACTTTGGAACACCGACAATGTAATATATAAGGCTATGTGGGACTTCGAGGCCCAAGACGACGACGAGTTGTCGTTCAAAGCCGGTGATGTGTTGCACATCGACAGCAGTTCCGGTAACTGGTGGAGAGCGAAGAAAACCGACACAAATGGCTGTATTTTGGCCACCGGTTACGTTCCGTATAATTACCTGGCCCGCGTGGAATCCGTGGAGTCTCACCCGTAAGTAACTAAAAACCATTTTTTGTCATCTTTATACATTCCGAGAATTCCTCACAATTAAAGGAGTTACGAAGTACGCTGACATCTTATTGTTATTCTTTCATTGTCCGCTCCCGGTATTTTTTAATATATAAATACAGTTTCAGTTTAGAAATCATATGTTTTTATATGGGCCTACAGCTCGAAAAAAGTTTCAGGGTAATAAAAACTTGAATTTATTTCAGACTTATGTACAGTAGCGTCTATGTATATTCAGGTCGCTGTGCCAAGAAAGCTGTGATTCATCATTTATTGGTCCTGGAACACTCCTGTGCAGACAACAACATTCCCAAACCAAACCCTATGCATTAAACAACCCAAACCCTGTCCTAAATCTAAATAGTACATTATAGCTCTGTACTGAGAAACTGTAGAACTTGAATGTTTACTACTGTAAATGCCAAATGCATAACTGTAAATCTAATATTGATCCCAATGACAGAAATAGTGTTGATCCAGGAACGTCCTATTTTCAAATATGAATATCAAACTCATTTGAATTTATAATTTCTCTTTTTTGCCACAGACCCAGCAATGGCTAGTGTAGTGAATGCACTGAGAAACAAACATTTTAAAAGTATTTAATACATTTTTTAAATGTATATATATTTTAAACGTATTTAAATGATTTATTTGAAGCAGTAAATAATTTGCTTAGCCTGCTTTTTGGGTGAAAACTTAACACGTTACTTTTAATTAAAAGCAACAATGTGACATAGGTATTTTTTAGGAAGTACCGTGATTTTGTAACATTTTGTGACGTCTATAATATTTCCTGTTTGACCTATTTCTACACACTGATCCACTGATTGCAATTAAAAAAATTTACTTCCTTATGTACCACATTAACGCCCCTGTCTGTTTCTTGACATCAAAGGAATGTATGTTTTTATGTTCTTTTAGGTGGTTCTTTGAAAAGATGAGCCGCATTGAGGCGTCCAGTCATCTCCTGTCACCAGATAATCCTGATGGAGCCTTTCTTGTGAGAATCAGTGAGTCGGACAACGTGGACCATGTCATCTCAGGTCTGTATTGTTGTCATATTCTAGCTGTAAAAGTGTATTTCTGACATCTGAAAGGCATTAATGTTAATGGCTGAGAAGAACCATGTTGGTTTCTGAAAGTCTTTGTGCCATTTATTGTATATCTGACTTCACTCTCATCTTTCTAAGTAAGAGCACAGAACAAGGTAAAACACTTCAAGATCTACCAGGCTTCTGGTCACTTCTATGTGGATCGCACTATGCAATTCTCCAGCGTTTTAGAGGTGGTCGAATATTATCAATCTCACCCGCTGGCTTCGTTGGACAGACTGAAGTGCCCTTGCGTTAGGGTGAGATCAAGCTTCTGTTTTCTATCTCAACTGGTGGTCATTCTCCTGTCCCCTGCTTGTTGTCGTCTCTCTTCTTTATCTCCTGTTCTCTGTCACTTATGTAAACTGAGGAAGTGGTCAAAACAGTTGCTTCACATTAATGTTTCATTTTGAAATAGCCTGTCCATTTGCATTACACGCTGCGAAGATTTGCATTTGTTTCCAAAAAGTGCTCCTCACTCCCGTATGGAATATAATATAATGTTTATGAAGTAAACTTAGACTTACATCACTCGCTGTCTCTTCTGATGCACCTTCCTGGTTGCAGCAAAAGCCGCAACCGCAGGATCTATCACACACAACGGTGGACGAGTGGGAACTGCCCAAAGAAGAGTTCACCCTTGAGGAACAGCTTGGCAGTGGCTACTTCGCTGAGGTTCACCGGGGCAAGTGGAAAAATCGCATTAATGTGGCCATCAAAATCCTGAAGAACAATGGTGAGCTTAGAGGTGTTAAATTGATCAGGTGCCACCAATCAGAGCTGAGAATTAGAATTCCTAATATTTCACACAAACACATCTCGCCTGTCAACAATCGAAGCCACCAGTCATATACTAGTATACATATAACCACAGAGCAAGCTAAGCACAAAGTTACTGTTCAAGTTATACATTTTGTCCGTGCGTGTGCTTCCTGGGAATTGAGCCCACAATCTTTGGGTTGCTAGCACAATGAGCTACAGGAACACAAAGGACATGATATGAATTTCAATGACATATGAAAAATCTCTGTGCTGCAGTAGTTAGTATGGTAAGCCTGGAAGTTTGTGTGTTTTAGTTACTTCACTTTAGTCATTGTACATTTGCTTTTACACATTTGTCAGATTTTATTCAAAGCAACTTACAATGCACTTAAGGCGTAGGTATATTTTTATCAGTCTGTGTGTTTTCTAAGAATCAAACCTGGGATCTTAGGGTTGCAACCTCGATGCTCTATCAGTTAAGCTACAGAAAAGATCCCACAGGACTGGACCGCTGTTACATGGTCATGTTCCTCACAACACGTGTTCATAAGAAGATTCATGTCTTTATTGAAGAGGTTTATAGTTCCCTCATAAAAGAGTTGTTGTTATAAACACGGCTGGAAAGAGTTTCAATTTCATGCATCTACTGTCAGGAAATAGAATATATGTAGGAAGTAGAGTTTCTAAAAATTCCACACCTCTTTTGTAATTATGTAATTATGTTATGTAATTAGAGCCTCTCAGAAGCCAGATACACAATACTGCAGGCAATTGTGCTTTTTGTTCATTGTTAAAGTATTTAACTCTTTTTATTAATGTTTACATAAAATATTATATTGGGTAAATATCAAATGCTTTATTCAAACAAAAAGGTATTTTAACAGTTGCGGTCACCACTTGCTTTGCTTGCAGCCTCAGGGTATGAACACTTTAGAATTAATGCAACCAACATGCTTAGGTTGTCCACTGCACGCGCCACTGGTGGCTGCCAGGCTGTCTGCGAGCTGAAGCAGAACAAATGTGAATCACGCAGAATGACAAACACATTACACTAGTAAATCTACAACCCAGCGGCTAACGCTGAAATATGCACTGTTAATACACACAGTATTAAATATGTATTGTTAATACCTAGGTGACTAGTTTGACAGATGTTGGATCAAACAGGTAAAATTAAAGCAAAGCTACTGATGATTGTATATTGCAAAATTTCCACAGTATAACTAAGACGCAGTATAGCAGTTTAGTGCTGTGCTTTGCAAAAACTGTTGTTTTGATTGTTCTTCATTGTACTGTATGTTGGTCTTCAGTTAAATTTGTTTCTTCCTATAAGCTGTATTATAACTGACAATTGCATCATTTTTTAGAGCATAGTTCATAGTTCATCATTAATATACCGGTATCTCCTTCTAACACAGATAGTCTTAAGCAGAAGGAGTTTCAACTGGAGGTGCAGATTATGAAGCGATTGCGTCACCGCCACCTGATCGCTCTCTTTGCAGTCTGCACATGCTCCACCCCCTATTACATCATCACGGAGCTCATGGAGAAGGGCAACTTGTTACATTTTCTCCGAGGTCAGTCACTGCTCCCAGACCCCCATCGTTTATTAGATAGTTTAGAAATTAATTAATTCATTAATATTTTTACTTATTAATTCATTAATATATTTACTTATTAATTCGTTATATTTCTGTGAACGAGTTACAGTGAAATTAAGATAACTAATGTCCAGTAACATTATGCATGTGGGTGTGGTCATACTTGTACCTTTTCAGGTAAAGAGGGCGGGGCATTAGACGTTGCCTCCCTGACGGACATGGCGTATCAGGTAGCAGATGGGATGGCATATTTAGAGGCTAATAACAGTATTCATAGAGACCTTGCGGCGAGAAATGTTCTAGTTGGAGATGGATATATCTGTAAAGTGGCTGATTTTGGCCTAGCTCGAATCATTAAGGTGAGCTGATACGATCTACTGTACCATGACTTTATATGAAGTTTTATTAACTAAGTTCGGAAGGAGCACGGTCATGTAATCCAACCAATCAGCACGCAACGACGCATATATATAGCCGTCCCTCACCTTCGTCACATGACAGTCTCGCAGCATCCCTCCAACACCCCATCACCTCACTCTTAGCTGGTATCTACCTCAGTCAAGGACGGAGGGAGTACTCTGGGTTCAGGCCAAATTCCGAGCTCGGAGCCCTCCCCCCGGACAGCACGCCAAATACGCATCAGTGATCATTTGCGATTGCATGTTAGTGCGAACTCGTAAAAAAACCCCATTAACATCGTCCAGATATTAAAATCTGTATCCTTCTTGTGTAAAAAGTACACATAAGTCATAAGTGCAGATTTGTTATGCATTCTGCTGTCCAAAAAGCGTGCAGCAGTATGCCCCTTCTTTTATTGGTGAGGGTACAAAAAGTAAAACTAATATATGTGTATTTATCTGAAAATTGAGATTTTTAAAGTGTTAAAGTGTCCATTTATACTATCTGTTTAGGGCTCTAGAATTACACCTTTCCCCCTCAGTGTTGTAGATACATGTTCTTGTTTGGTCTGATGATACTAAGAGGTTAATGTTCAATTTTGCTGTGGCGTTTGTATAGAACTGGTCATAATCAGGCTTTGATAACCAGCTAGCTGAAGGGGCTACACCAGTCACTGATAACCATCTTCTATCTACCCAAATTTGCTTTTCATGGTTTAGAAAATAGACGTATCTGTTTTGAATAGGTTACATCAGTGGTACATCCTGATATTACATCCTGACAGCGGTACATTTCTGATAACAGTGATAAAACCTGTTTTAACGCTTAACGCAGTACATTCTTGCTAAGAATCCTGAAAAGTATTGAGGGAAAACGCTACGTGTGTGTATATTTAGTAGTCAAACTGTAGTCATCCATCTTAAGAAGAAAGCACATTCTGTCAGAAAAGCATAATCGCTTTAAACTTCTGAGCTGGTGGGTCACGTTCTCTCAGTGAATATTTAGGCATTTGTAGTGAATCTGTGCAGTCACTAAATACTTGTCTGATGATGTGGTGTTTCCGTCAGTAAAGTACAGTAGTAGCGTCAAGCCGACAAGCTATTTAGCCTGAAGAAAATTCTTTCAGTGAGACAAAGGAGAACACCCACACCGCTAAAATAAACACCTACCGTGACACACAAATAAACATGTTTTTCCTCCTGCGCAAGTCTATTATTACTGCTTTGCTTTTGTCTTCGTTCCTTTTCTTAAAGGTTAAAGAAAATATTAACATATAATTGCAGATAATTAAGATACAAGCACAGATAAAAACCCATAAATTAAAATTAAAAAAACCCTAAAAGTTGTTATTAACATGCAGAAATCATAGTTACTATAGGTAGGTACTAGATTTAGTTAATATAGGATAAGGTTCTAGTTTAAACATACACCAGAATTTTTTATTTTGTTTGAATAATGAAGAATCAGCTGTATCTCCTAGTGCCTTTTATTCACAGCTGAAATTTGAAAATGACTGAATTCTGTCTAACATATATGTCAATATGCAAATAATGAATTTGAATTTGTTGACAGAAATGTGTGTGCGCACATTGATTTTTGCAATATGTCAAATGGATTCATATTTCTTTGCTACATGTCTACTCACAGAAGGTGTTCCTGTAGTTCAGTTGGTAAAAGATTACAAGCAGGGCAAAGGCTGTGGGTTTGATTCCTAGAGAACACACATGCTAGCTAATGCACTCAATGCAAACTTGAACCATTTTTAGCATGCGCTACTAATAAGATTAAATTGTGACCAGACCGATGTGTTTGTTCATCTGTTTTTGTTCATATCTAGGAGCCTTTTTATATATCTAATGAGAAGAAAATACCATACAGGTGGACAGCACCTGAGGCTATTAGTCACGGGCGTTTTTCCAATAAATCTGACGTCTGGTCGTATGGAATTCTTCTGTTTGAGATTTTCACCTATGGCGGGATACCTTATCCAGGTCAGGTTTCAGGATGTTTTTTATGACCATTTAAATTGAATTCTATTTATGTCATTTATATATTTTTAATGATATTATCTATATCATCACATATTAAGTTATATTGATCTGTCCTTTGTCTAGGTTTCGCAACCAATGAAGTATATATTCAGGTCACGCAGCATGGCTATAGATTGCCCGCCCCGTCCAGCTGTCCACAGTTCATGTATGATATTATGCTCTCCTGCTGGAACACGCAGCCAGAGGACCGGCCCAGTTTTAAAGACCTGAGGCACGAGTTGGAAAACATCAGCCGATACAGTGACCTGGACTGATTCTGCTGGTACATTTCTGTCCTTGCAATGATGAGACTGACAATGGAACAATATTTTATAGCATCATCTCTGACACATAGTGGATATGTAGATTAGTCTGGTCTGTTTCATCACACTGGTTTCCGCAAACATGCACATATAAAGCACTTTTTGGCTGACTTCGAGAATAATTTATTTTTGCGTGGAATATTCACTATGGACTGAAATGACTAAGACATGTGGTGTTTTTGTAATAAAGCTTGTTGTTAGGTAACAGTAGATACCTGCAGATTCACAGTAGATACTACTGATTAGAAAACAATGCCATATGTTTCATATGTGAAATCAGTCAGTAAAATCAATGATTAATTCTCATCATATGCAAATCAAATGACTCTTTAAATATTGATCTCACTAGAAAAAAATAACTAAAAATTCTAAATAAATTGTTTTGGACATTCTTTACCTTTAATGCAGTTCCAAATATAAAACTAGCAATATTAAATTAAGTATGAATATACAATACTTATACAATATACAATATACAAAACGTTATAAAACAGTATACAAAACTTACTATGCTTTGTATGCCAGCATACAGCATACACCTACAGTCTGGGCTGTATTGTAAATGGTCTTTTATATTGTGATAAAATTTAGAGCAACTATTCCTTTAAAGGACTTTAAAGGAATAGTTTCTTTAAAGAATGATCTTACTTGATCAATAAATTTAAAGAAACACATTTCAAATTGACCTTTTCTCAAAGGCCTCAGTGAACCAGTTTTACTGTTGTGATCATATGGACTATCCAGTTTTATTGCTATTTTAAAGGTCTATGAAGTAATGGGCATTTAAAAAACGTGGTTCGTTTGACGTGACAATTGTTTTAATTACCATTAACACAACGGTTACTGTATTGTTGCATAACTCAATAGTTCTATTTCTGAAAGTATTGTACTCCCAACAGAACCCATATATCACGATTGGGCAGTATAAAATATCGCCAGCAGGTGGCGCATCAAGCCCGCCATTTAGTTATGATCTGTAGCTTAAACTCGACCAGAATTCCTCGACCGAATACTTCACCTGCAGGACCGAAGACCTCACCTATTTATAAAGTTAATTTTTTGGCATGCCATTAATTCAAAGTGTCAAAAGCAGACTTAAGATAAAAATAATACGTTGAAATGTCTTGTACAGCCAAGTGGATTAAACTTAAAAAAAGGCAGTAAAGTTATTTTTTACAGTGCATGTTATTTTCATGTCTATGTTTCTGGTAAAAGAAAAGAAAAGAAAGAAAGATGTTCATCATGAGGATGTTTTTGTCTTTGATACCGTCACCTTCACGCTTTAACTACAACAGCAAACACACCACCATGACTCTGTGTTTTCAGATGCAAAGATATGCTGACACTGTAAAGTTTAAACTGTTTCGTGTTTTATTTCAATCTTTCAGATATATGTTTCATATGAGAGTAATAACCGGGCTGTATTCTGTATTTATGTGCTTAACAGTACCCAAAATAACTTTCAAACAATAAAAAAGATGGAATAAAAAATCCATTTAAATGAATAAACATTAACATTCCTCCCTGCTATATAGTATTGTACATATTGCATACATTGTTTTTTTACTTAATAATAACATACTTTTAATACATGTTTTGTCTTATTTTAAATGATTTTGTCATCTTGAGTCCCTTTCGGAAGTTTATCGAAGCCCTTAGTGGGCCCCGCCCCCCCTGGTTGAGAAACACTGTCATAGGCGAATGGGTTTTTTGATAACTGAACTTTTCCAGGGAAACCTCTGGTTGTGTCAGTGATTTATGATCGGGCAGGCAGTGGACGGCTCGGGTGATCCCGGGACTGCGCTGTTCACGCAACTGCGGCGTGATCGTTTGCAGAGATAAGGTCACGGCGCGTCACCGCTGTCCTCTCCGATCCGTCGAAGTCCATCAATCTGCTCCTATTATCACTGTTTTTAATTTGAGCGCACTTAGGTGTGTACGGTTCTAAGGAGATTAAATGGTTCTTGAGGTCTTTAAATTAGCATATTGATTTGTAGGTTGCTTAAAGCACCAGTGCAAAGATGTTTTCTTAAGAATTTATAAGACACCTTTGTGGAATTAAGAATTGTTTTCCTATGTTGTCACACCTCCTTTGTTAAATTATTTTTTGTTGTAATTGGAATATGTTAAGAGGTGTAATTGTGCTTTTTAGTAGTTTTTAAATTTGTGATAAATGTGTGCTTTGTCATACTGTTTGGACTATTGTTCAGACAGCACTACTGCTGGTTTTGCTGTTCAATGTAAATATTGAACACATATTGAACTTTAAAAATAAATAGTCTTTAAATGTTTAACTGTGAACTGTCACTATATGAAGATTGCAGGATATTGCTTTTCTTGTGATTTCAGGTCTTGCAAAACAGGTCAGCTGACCCGCCTGGCTTCTCTGGGCATATTGCACATATTGCCCGTGTTCAGAGGATAAAAGACATAGACAGCAGGTATATAGCAGGTATATAGTGAATATATAGAAGCAGGTTTCATATTGCCCCTTTTCAAATTTACACAGTCAAAGAAGGTCAAGCTACAAATAGATACACACCCACTAACGTTTGGCACCAATGATTTCCCAATTTTTTCCGAAAATGTTTTTCTTTTTTTGGGAACTAAAAGTAAAAAATGTTTAGGGTTTTGAAAGCTGACCTTAATCTTGTCACCAAATACACCAATCAGATTAACCCTTCCCAACGTTCTGATCACATGACTGTTTTGTGCTAGCTTCTCTACAGTGGAATTGTCCAGAAAAGGGCCCCTTTAGCCTCCATTATGTCCCTATTTCCCCACTCCTCTGTATTTTATTTACTGGCCTTCATTCACCTATATACAGAATGACCTTTAAAATGCAGGGCATTGTTATCAACAGTAAAGTAACTGAGCATGCTTCACACAGAAAGCTCCTCCTGTTCAAGAGTCCTTTCCAGTGACTCGGGTCCTTTCCTGGCTGCTTAAGTGTCCCTGTTGTTCTTACCATGCGGACAAATATAGGTCATAGCATGCCGATGGTTTGCACAGCTTTCCCAAAATTCCTTTTAAATGGGAACTTAAATGGGAACTTTCCCATTTAACTTTCCTGACTTAAATGGGAACACTGATGAAATTGTGGAAAGCTTTGAAACTGTTAAAAGGCAACATGAATACAAATTACAGACAATTTAAAAACACTTTACCGCTCAGCTCTGATTCTGATTGGTCAATCTAGCGGTCCAAAATTCCTCAAAAACCACCACACATCCGGGCAATAGGAAATATTGGACTGCTTGTTCGGGTTACTTTATATGTGCTACTTGTTATATGTGCTAAGGGTTACTTAATGTTTTACATAATAAAATAATAACTAAAACAATCTCATACCAATATATGAGTCCAATTGCATTATACTTCCGTGTAATAAGCAGGATAACATAGTCATCAAGTCATTATCACTAAACAATAATTATATGCCATTCCTGTTGTAAATATTTTTACAAACTAAATGTAGAAAAGCAATACCATTATGTGTAAATATTAGAAGCTGGTCTCTTATTTGCAAAAACATCCACTGAAAACAAACAAACAAGCAAAACAAACAGTAGAGGGTTGGAAATATTTAGTAGGCCACCCTCTCTAGGGCGTCTTATTCAACGGTTCTTCTTTGTTCTTGTGTCTCTTTCGAAGGGTCAAGAAAACGGAAGGGTGGAACCTTCAGTTCCTCAGTGAATAACTCTAGTCTAAGTGCCAACAGCCTGGGAGGGGTTTGATATAAAAGTACAGTTCACTTGTGAGTGTTTAGACATGCTGAGTGATTCTTAAGGCTTAGTTTCAGTATTTTGCAGGAACGTTTATGGTGCTACTGGACTTAATGGATCTTTACACATGACAGCCTACAAAAAGGCAAGATTTACTTGAAGTTAATATAAAGACATACTATTTCATCTTATTAAATGGTTTATTTTCAGGTTTCTTACTAACCTTGATATGTCTGTGTTGACATTCTACTAACCAAGCAGGGTTAGAATATTGCACTTTCCTAAATATGTGAGACCATATCTTATGTTGTATGTGTAATGAGATGTTTGTTGTAACCCGTATTGTAGCTACATTTAGAAATGGACATGAGTGATTTGTTGATGTGTTTTGTGTTGCTACAACTGGTGGAAGGGCAATATTTAATATTTCCAGAACAATGACTCACTGTTGATTAGTCATTTATGCTGTTTCTGTTCTAGGCCCACTTAGTCTTCTTTCATTTATCTCTCTCTCTCTCTCTCTCTCTCTCTCTATCCCTCCCCTCTCTCTTACTCTCTCTTTCTCTCGATATCTATCTCTCATACATACATACATACACACAATCAGAATTTAAACGCTGTATTTGTCAGGAGCACTGACACAATTGTTTTCATACTAGGATAATATTTACCATACCCTACCCATATATACCCATATATCTAACCCTCATAACACGTTGACATTAGTAGAATTAAACATAAATAATTTGGTTGATTTGTGAGCGTTTTTGCCCTTGTCACACCTGTGTACACAAACACAGTCTTTAAACTGTATTGAATTCCAGACATTTTTTAAACGTACAAACCTTTCACCATCTTTCAAATAAGATTAAATGAGGATTAAATGAGATCAAGTGTTCCATAGTTTCATTCTTTATTTATCAACAGTCTTCTGAAGTGTGCAGTTTCCAGTGTTGTGTGTTATGTCAGTGTGGATTGTCTCCTCCTGCAGTAGCTTTACACAAAGGATTTTGTGTTCAAGACCAATTTCGTGTTGACTCGGCACAGGATTAGCAATCAGGGCCAGCGCCTGAAATCCTGTGCTTAGATGAAATTCAGCTAAATATACTATATGCGAGTTAGAGAACTATACAGAAGTCAGCAGATCCATAGAGAAGCATTGTCTTATTGTCATCTTCTGCCTCCAAGATATGAAGAGCTTTGATATACGAGGCAACATCTAGCTTTTTTATATATTTGCTCCCATAATTAGTGCAGGATGGCTGTGATAGCATGGTGTCTTCTCTCTGATTCTGTTAGTGTAAAGGCAGTAATTTTGTTTTTAAAAATGGAACAGTATTTTGGCAGAGATGCTACAGTGCTCTACCAAAGAGTTGTCAGTCAAACAGGAATTATGACAAACCACAAAATATGGTGATTTTCAAGTCCAAGACTCTGTGATTTCCGTCAAGTATACATATCTAGCATAAAATATTATTATTAATGCCTTGATTACTTCTAGATTTTAGAGTTGACAAACTTGGCATTCATAAATCAGGCCCCTTGGTTGTTTAACTATTTTGGTTAATTTGAGCTACCAGTAAGAATGTAGTGCTCATGTCTTATGGGAAGGTCTTTTTACAAAGGGCAAACTATACATAATACAATATACAACTAATACAAACTATCACAAAAGGCAACAGATTTCAGCTGGGCCTGAGTACATTCACCCAGCATTAGCATTCATTCTGTTAACTATCAGAGCAATAGTGTGTGTCAAAAGTCCTTTCAGTGACCTTTGATACACCTGTGATTCACCTGTTTATGATAAACAAGTCATGTATTTCTTTTAAAAGCATGATAAGAGTTTCTGGATGTCAGCAGGCAGGTCCAATGTTTTTCCAGTAATTTTTGTGACTAATACACACATGTTTATGTTGCTCTGATGATGCTATTTGTCCCCTGACCAAAAAACACACAAAAATCATTTACTTGAATTCTTTTTCTGCTCTGTTTTCTCAGGTTCTAAAGAACAACTCTTTTTCCAAGCCTTTGATTTCGTCATATTTACACACAGTTGACCATGACTGCTGTAAATGCCCCCTGCTGTCTGCTTGCTCGGAATGAGTTTTACCGGAGTGAGTGTAGCACTATTTTTAGCTGTGCTTTGTTTAGACAGCCACTGCACGCGTGTTCTGTTGAGGGCTGATTCCCAAAGCTGTGTGTTTTATGAGTAACCTTCAACCTGAACACTCTGTTCCTATTTTAGCCTTATCAATATTTTTTGTCATTGACTAGCTTGTTTACCAAACAATAACATCCCCTCCTTTTTTGGGAATTGCCAGAAATATATCTTATTCGATTGCTTTTACAGTACTGAGTAGAGAAAACGTCAAGGTAAAATGTTTAAAAACTGGTAACACTGCATTTAAAGAGTTAAAAGCGTTTCAGTAGATGTTTAAAACTCCTTATTTTTAATAAAACGTATGTCTAAGGGGATTTAATCTGTGGATTTAGACTTATGTCTAAAACATAAGTAAGATTCTGTGAATGAGGTTCATTTTTCTGTCTGTTTCTATTGTCATTCCAAAATAAATGAAAAATAAAAAAAGAATTAAAATCCTTGAAATCTTTCACATTTATTTCAACAGTGTCTATAGTAGCACTGTTTGAAAAATTATGTGAAAAATAAATACACATCCTCATTTGCCATTTGACCTGTATGTTTTTGTGGGTTTGCTTCAGGCATCAGTCCAACAGAGAAAATAAAGGCTGTCAACAGCCTTTCTGATAGACTAATGGAACCAAAGCAAAGACAGGTGACTGTCTATGGTATCAAGTCTAAACACCAAGGTACAAGAAAACTGTTGTTTTCACCTAACCCTTTAATTGCAATGTCTACGTTACTTTCCAAGCTGCTATTATTTTCTTGAATTGAGCATTGATTTAACATGTTTTGTGTCTCATAGGTATTAATTAATATTTAATAAAAGAGTTAATATTTGACACCACTATTATATCTTCATTCTTTACACAATACAAGTTATATTATTTGAGTAAACAATTTGATGAAAAGTTTATTTATAGAATTTTTTATGTCCCCCTTGCTTGAATGACAACATGCACTTCAGTGTGTATTTCTTAAAGCTGCAATCCGTAACTATTTTGGTGAAAATTACATTAAAACCCTCTCTTTACCTTACCCCGATTCACAATAGTAAGCTTATAATAATGATTTATAATTTGAGCTATCGCATCTGATTTCCTGAGAAATGTGAGTTGACGAACATACATAGTGCGTAAAGTACCTCGCAATTTTATGTTTCAAACAGATATGGCGATAAAGAATTGCAACTTCCTTAAATATCCATTTTACATTAAACTGTTTCTTTTAATCTTGTTTCAAATTCAAAATTCGAATTCAAATTTTATTTGTCACATGCAAGATCATACACAAATAAGGATATACATGTAAAAGTTAAGATTTAAAGTGTTTGAAGTGTTTAAAGTGTGCAAATTCTTTAAATATTTACAAATATGTATATAAATATATATGTACAGATGTATGAAAAAGAGCAATATAGAGAGCCTGTTTTCCTCTAGACAAAGTGATTTTCTATCTTACTCTGTTTTTGTGTTTCTCAAAACAGATTTTTCAGGACACATGATGGATGATTGGAGAATAGGCCTGATTTTAAACCCGGCATCCAGCAGAAGCTCCCTTAAACATCTAAACCCTGCTGACCACGTGGTCAAGTAGACGCCTGCAGAAAAATGCTGGAGAAGATTGTACTGAGAGCTTATCTTTCATTTCCTCCATCTCTACATAAAGGATATGGGACAGATTGCTAAGTGAAGAGAAATAAAAAAAAGAATAAAGAGGGTTGGCATGCCACAGAGGGCTTTCATCTTGTAACCAGCCAGAAAAACTTGTGACATGGAAAATCTTATTTGCCCACAAGTACAAAGCCATGCAACATTATTTTAGTAAACAAAAACAGTAGCCTGATCTAAACTGTATAGTTTTCCACTAGCTGTTTTTCATATTTACTGAGTGTGTTTGGTCTGGTTCACCCTGTCGAAGTCCAATGGGACAATGTACTGTTTATCTAAACTTTTTCGAAATATAAGGCTATTCTAAACTTTTTAAAATATGAGGCTGTTTTGTATTTAAAATATGAAAAGCATATAAAAGCATTTTGTGTATTTCCTACAATTCCCACCCTAATTCTTGTATTATTTATATGAGGGAAACTATTAAAATATTTCCCATGTGTAATTGTCTGTAACATTCAATTGTGAAAAATGATGTGCGTGCACTTTGTCTGGATTTGTACTCGATAGACAAAATTACTGTCTGAAGATCCACATGTACACTATTCATACAGAAGTATATTATACACATAAATGGTTATGTGACCATTTTACAGACATAAAATAACCATATATAACTGACAATAAATGTTTCCTCTCAAAACTTCATAAGGCTACGTTTATCATTTAGCATTTGTTTATTACTGTATTTACTATAATATTATAATGCTAATAGAAAATGTTTCAAAGTAAATCAACTGGTAGGCTGTTTAAGAACATTTATTGTGCTGAAAACACAGAATAATACAAAGACAAAAAGTAACAAAAACATTTAACTGCACCAGTGTTACAGATGTGTATAAACGTACAAAATATTCTTGCAAGTTTAGCTTCATTTGTCATATATAAAATGAGGAATACAAAAACAAAAAGGCCAACACGTATTAAAACAACCCATTAAATGGATGAGAAATGTTAAGAACAAAAAAAGGGAGCCATTTCCGTCCCCTAGCGTTGGTGTCCTGAGCTGGTCCCAATTCAGGAACGAGGAGAACTCCCCGCCTCCGACTTGCCTCCATCACTACTTTCACTCGCCTGCCTCATCACCATCTCCCGGGCAACACACGTCACCTGGCCATTGGTCACGCTAACAACACCTGACCTGTAGAGAACCAATCAGATTAAGAATTGAGTTTTGAATTTGAGTAAGATTATTATTGATTATTAAGGTACAATGGGTATGGTCTTCATGTTAGATGTATCAAAGAGGATTCTTAACTTACTTCTGCTGAGCCTCTTCAGTAAGAGTTCCCATACCAGGCTGGTTATGCTTCCCAAAGAAGAAACTCGACCACCAATGACCAGGATCCTGTTTGGGCAGACCTAAGGAACAAATACATTAACGATTTAAAACACTTACAAATGGAACCTAATCTTTTAATGGATTTACTATACAATGATGTAAGCACTAATGCAATCGCTAAGGTGATGACAATGAGTAGTATATTAGTATGCACAATAATAGTACGCAAGTATATGTCACGTGGCGCTCGTATAATGGCATCACAAATCTGAGCTCTGCCGGATGACTAACAAGTAACAAGAAAGTGCTTGGCCAAATTTTATTAGGTAATTTCCTCAACATCCGATTACTCAGAAAGAGTTACATGCGCATTGCAACAAAGCTGCAGTGTGGGGGCGTAGACTGTGAAAGTTGTCGAATCGTCTTTTCAATGGTCAAAATCACCATTGAGTGCGAATAGGTGAAAGTAACTCAAAGTGACTTAAGCCATGTGACTTGGTGACTTCAATTATAATTGTAAAAATTGTTGTAATCTAGTATTGGCTGGGGGTGAAGGAGGTTGAATGATGGTATTAATGGTGGATTACTCACCTGGATGATGTGGAATAACCTCCCCAGAATACTCTGAACTGCCACATGAGCTGCTACTCGATGTAGAGCCAATGCGCCCTAAGAAGACACAGTCTTATAAGACAAATGTGGTGTATACCTTTAACTATTGACAGTGGGTATATATACATTAAAGTAAAGCCCTCACATACATGCTTAAAAAGGCAACTTACTTCGGTAGTAGTCGTGAGTGGCTACAAGAGAACCACTAGCTGGGATGGCTGCCATTTTACAAACTTCTGTAAACCGTACCCTTAGATGGAAACCCTGAGGGAGCAAAGACAGAGGACAACTGGTCAGATATTCCACTTTGTACACCAAATAAATCATCCTTATCTAAAATACCTAAACTAAGAACAACAAACTGACTTCTGCAAAACAGAGATTAGAGGACATTTTGACAGATTTATCACTGACAAAATGATGAGACACTGTCGTTGTAAATGCTACCTCATCTTTTTAATGGCACGCCAGAACACCGACCAAACTAATATAATGCCATACGACACATTTATTACTAAAAGTCCTTCCGCTGTATTTTCAGAAGGATGTAGAAGAAAAACACTGTAAATATGAACAACCGAGATAGGAGCACTTAAATCTGTCGGAAAGATAAAATCACACTGATGATCCACATAAAGGATCGTTTTGTACTAAACGTGATTTTCGTTAAAATGCATGTAGGCTAGAGAATAACGGCATGGTAAATTGCACACATTGTGCTAAATTGCACGTTTTACAGTAAACGCTGACTGTAGTGGGGTTGATATCTAGACCCCAAACAATAACAATCAGCCACCCGCAACGTTTGTCCCCTAAAAATAAAGGAACACACAACTTTCCACGGTATAACGAACCTTCTTGTTGTGCTGATGGTATTAAAGCACCGTGCTGGATTCAGTCGGAGGCGTTGGGAAGAAAACGCTAGGCGATGGGGCCCATTTGAAAAGGTTTGGATGGATGAGACCCTCCACTTCCAGAAATATGTTCCGCAATGCTGTCTAACAAAAACAACTAGTTCGCTGTTATTTATACTGGAAGGTGATGTCAACGACCAGCAGAGGCAAAAGAGGCGTGGCCTCTGGGCTCTCTATATAAGCTCCTGTTTGTGAAACCGGATCTAACCAGTAAAATCAAGGCTGAGGAGGCTGGTGCTTAAAAATTCAGCTGGTGTGCCATAGAGCGTGAGAATGTAAGACGTGTTCATCTTTAAGGCCATTATAAAGTACCAAATACGTTCATAACATAATTGCACATTGAATATATAAATATACATATAATATATTTTTCCCCATTTTTGTTTTATATATGTATAATATATAATATTATATTTTGTATAATATGTTATATATATATAAACATATTAATAAACATATTAACCCAGCGCTCACAGATCCCTGGTGGTCTAGTGGTTAGGATTCGGCGCTCTCACCGCCGCGGCCCGGGTTCGATTCCCGGTCAGGGAACATCTGTTTTCTTCACTGCTATAAACTACACTAACAAAACCAAATGTACGTTTGTCTGTACATATACGTACTATAATAATAAAAACAGTAAATTATGAATAATTACATGCAACAGACCCTAAACTAAACTGCAGCATTATGTTGTACATGCTCTTAATAAACATTACGTAGTATAAAAGTATAATTACACCGTAACAAGGACACCTTAACATAAAGCCTAACCAGTGCATTTCACGTGGAATAGAACATTTTCTCCATTTGATAAAACATATTGAACAGTGTATTAAAACAATGACATAATGAAACAGATGTTTGTTCTTTTAAACCATTACACAACGGGGTAGGTCTTCAAACACACGAATGTAAGGAAATTAGAAAAGACAGCTGTACTTTTTAGTTACTTTAAATTAAGGCACTAATCTTAGTATTTTACCTAGGCGTACGCAAAGCCTTTAGAAGCGCATGGCCTGTCCAATTGTATTGTACCGCCCCCTTTTGGAACTATTGTATTACTGCGCTTATACAAGGAATACAAATGAAACAAACGGGAAGTCATTTGAAGAAATGCTTTATTGATATACAAACAACCGACGAACAAAACTTAAAGTATCACACCACTGCTGTTTAAAAAGAAAACGACCGCTAGGCTAAGATCTCTAACTGAAAGCTATATGTTGCTCATTACCTAGACAACTTCCCCCAATGATTGGTGTGTATACTCGTTTATAAAACGTCCTTTCTCTCCTAATGTTTGTTACTAACTACACGCGTATTCACCTATTCATTATGGCAAACAAATGAATTCCAATAGAAAATCACAGCAGTCATGTAACATCGACAGTCTAATTATCTGCATTTGTCAGTCAAATGGAAAATCTCTTGCATCTAATCTAACATGTAATCATTACTATGCAATATACTGAAACAAGGCCAGTGAATGCAATAACACGATAAAAGGCAAACAGAAAAACTAAATATATAACTACATTTGCCAATAATGAAATATCTTCCAATGTCTTTCAGGTAAAAGTGACTGTGCTGCCATACAAGACTACACTAATGTTTACCTCTGGCTAAAAAAAAATAAAATAACAAATGGCACTAACAAAAGGAGTTAACACAGCAGGCCTTACCCAGTTTTAAACATTTTGGGTTAGTGTACATGAGATCTTCTTATAATTTTCTTTAAAAAAAACTGTGTTTGTGACATTTGTGTTGTGTTAGTGTGTGAAAAATATTTCGACAGTCAACGGTCTATGACATTGGCTAACTGGCATACATGGCCCAAAGAAAAGGCAAGCAACTTCTGACATAAACAGCATAAATAAAATATTCCAAATGATCCAAAAATACAAGAGAACAAGAATAAAGACCAAAAGTATAAAACAAGAATAAAAAGAAAAATCTTTACTTTCTTCTTACCAGAAACGAAGACCGATGAAGCAATATACAGATTGAGAGTGTAAGGCCGTATGAGAAGGTCAGACATTCACAGAGTGTACAGCAAAGCATCGCTTCATGTTGTGCTGAGAGTACAAAATAACTCCATGGATGCTCAGCAGCATAGAGACCTGCAGCATGTTGCTTTTTGTGTAATTTCATCCCCCCTCAGATCCAAACGTTCCATATTTGTGTATTTTCCCTCCCCACCTTCTGATGAATGCTGCTTGGCAGTACTGTGTAAATATAGTTATTTATATTCCTTTATATTCATATATAGATAAAAGTTATGTAAAAACGTTATGCAAAGCAGTGTAAAATAGTATCTAATACAAAATGATGTAACGTTTTTCTTATCGTACAACCTGTGACGATTGCATGTCACAAGTCTGCCATGTGTTTTAATGGTGAGGCAAGCTCATGCTAGCAGTAGATGGAGGGGCATCAAAGTGGTGTCAGAGAGAAAGGGCAAGTCAGGAGAACTGATGTGTGTGTGCAGTCAGGATTCACAAATGAGAGGAGTTTGAGTCAGGAGGGTGAGATCTTAGAACGGAGCGTTGTCCTGCACCGGGTTTGACTCGTTTGGAGAGTGGGCGCTCTCACCATTGGCTCTCCCTCCAACCACTTTATACTAAGAACACATAAGAGACACAGAGGCATTATGTGCAATACACCAGCAATGGCAGATCTAGATACTGAGTCTAGCAGAGTGAGGTTTTACCTTGATGTTTCCCACTTTGTCCTCAAAAGACTTGAAAGATTGAGAGTTCCTGATTATAAAAACATTGCATTGCAATTTATTAGACAGACGAACTGGGCTCAAATTATTAACCGGCATTGAAAAGGATAAAATGTACAAACAAGCAAAAAGAGAGTCTGGATGTATTCAATACAGCATAGTTCAATTACATATTTATTTATTTAGATTGGGAAAATGTTCATACCAACAACTGGCTAATACTGTAATATTCACCGAATTAGAAACAGTTTATTTTAAGATGATTTAAAAGGAAGAGATCCACCCTAATACTTTACCTCATAGTTGGCATACTTATTGAATGGCGAATGTTGCTACTTCGAAAGCATTAAAGGAAGGAAAGAGGTGCGAGTGTTAGCAGATAAGCAGGGCAGCGCATAACGCATAGAGCTTAACTTAGAAATTATACCAGACACAAGCTAGTGTGTCCAAGATATTTAACTTACATTTAGCCATATTTAAATCACATATGCAAATTTATATTTTTGAAACCACATGGTCATGCAAAAGCAGGTTTAAATCAAACACACAGGGTTTTTAAGTTAAAATTAAAATTAATTTATGATCAAACTATAATAAACTAGACGGGCTGAGCAGGTTTCTTCTTACCCAAAGGAGTTAGAGAAAGGAAGGGCTCTGTAGACCAAGCAGAGGCAGCAATTAAAATGAAAAGGGGGAAAACAAAATCATTCAGGTTGGGCATGAGGCATCAGGCATGATCAAGACAAGCAGAAAAAACAAAACAAGATTCATTCATTCATTTCTAACAATACACAGGACTACAGAGTGAAAAGTGAGGTGAATTTAGTGGTTTATCAAACTACCATTCTTACAAAACAAACCAAATCATTTTAAACATGATTAACTGCTGTTAACTGACACAAAGAATGGGTAAAAGCTGCTAATATGATGCAAATGAGAGAGGGATGATGCAGATGCAGCTTTTGATCTGCTAAATGGATCTCATAATAAAGCAACTAGTTTGCATGAGATGAGGCTTTATGACTCATGGAGTAGCTAATGATTCTGATGCAGACCTCAGGATATGAAAATACTGAGGACATGCTATGAAAAGATCAAGCAGACCAAGAGCACATTTAGGTCCTATCTGATCAGTAAAAATGCACGAAGTGAGCGAACATAAGACCAAACGGGCCCCCATCATAGTTTTACTTCTCTTCTCTATTGGGTTTGTGGTACAGGTGGGGAAGAAAGTTACACAAATGTGTGTAAATAATGACATGAACAGGAACTGGCAATAATGAGAATTACGAGTTCGAGAAACAGGTGCATGACATCTGTTCATCACATGACATCACATGAGTTCTAAAACAGTCAAATGCAGTAACGGCCAAAGTAGTTCTGCTGACTGTCACTGTCAATGTATAAACACTGATTAGGGATAATCACAGGTTAAGACTGATATATATGACCGGTGGAGAAAAAATGATTGGATCAATAACCAAGAACAGACGGACCACAGACACAAAGAGGGAGTAAATGAAATCACAAGCATGTGAGGCAGAACCAATTAGTTAAGCAGCATGTAAAAGCAAACAGAAACGCACTTTAAGACGAATCATATGCAATGCTGATGTATTATTAACGAATGCAAGTGTTAGCAAGGCTAAACAATAAAGATTAGCCTGCCAGTACCATTCATATTATCGGGTCAGTGCTGCACTGATAACAGTCTTATGTTTGTTGATCACGTACATGTGGAAAGAACTGACAATAATAAAGTATTGTTGAGCCCTGTTTTTATGTTACTCTGACAGGAAAGTAATAAGGACATAAACATGCACATTCATTTGTAAGAACGTATTCAAATCACACTACAATGTTGTTGGAAGAGTACTGGAAAGAGATTTACAAAATGAGAAAAACAGGAAGCACAGGGCTCTGGCATTATGACACCAGCGTTACCTCATGTCACCCAGTTTCCTGCTGATGGCCGTGCCCACAGTTGAGAGGGCGGCAGAGGTTTTCTGTCCAGCCTGAGACAGTGTTTCCTGTGTCTTTTTATACCTGCAAGAGGAAAGCAGACAGAAAAGATGTCATGTGTAAACCTTTAAATGTATTAAAGTTATTTAAGGCAGCTCTCGTGGAGTTAGTCAAGCAAATACAAAAAGCCTCCTGGTAGGAAAACCCAGTCAAGTACCCTTTAATTTTATCCAAGAATTGTGACCTCTGAATATACAGCTGGAGAATAGGTACATACAGTGTCCATTAAACCACCTTTCAGCAATAGCGATTCACACTTTTTGTAAAAGCAACATACCACCATTCTACAATATCATTGTCAGCATGTATAGAACACTAAGCCCCAAACTTCCACAAAGCCCCAAACACCATAAAGCAACCCTTTAACCACCCCCCACATGGCTAAAATGAGGCGTAATGGACATATAAATAAACAAATAAACTTTAAGGATGGAGTAACTCACACTTCAGAGCTGGTAATGTCATCCAGAGTAGAGGAAGCTGAAAGATATCTACAAACGAACAAGGTAACACTCACACACGGAGAACATAAACTCTATATACACGCATGACAGAAACATTCATTATGTAGAGATGGAACACAGATCCTGCCTCACAAGCTGAAGCACAGCTCAGCCGCACAGCACGTAAAACAACACACAGCAAAAATCTTACACTCTGGGAATCAAGGAGCAGGAAAGCACAAGGTATACTGCAAAGTAAATTGTAATGTAATATTCATGACTACAGCAAGTGCACAAACAGCAGAATGGTTTCTGAAAGCAACCGGTGCGTCATGAGCGACTGGTCGCCACATCACTGCAAATGTAGCACTTATTCATCTGAACTTGACAGTATTTCTCTTACACACAAGCAAACATGTGCTCTCTGTGGACACACCTGCCTGTCTGTTTGATTCTATATCATTGAGAGTGTGTGTGAAAAGGGAAGTGGGAGAATTCTTACACACTCGTGATACTGCAGCCTGTCTGTGTTTGTGTACCTTCAAACCTGTATCTATGTCAGGCCATCACAAAAAATCATAAGGCCGTTACTAATGAGTAATGAGTGTGATACCAGAGAGGACATTACAAGGCCTAATTCTATTGTAATCCTGACTTGATGTAAACACAGCATACACAAAAAAATACATGAAAATAGCTTGACGCTTGATGCTGTGCGTTTCAGAAATGTGCAGAGGTGGACCAAAAGACTGTCTGTCCCAGTGAAAAACGGACCAAAAAAACAAGATATGCAAGATGTGAGTCAGCCTTTCAAGCGCCCACTTCTACTGAAAACAGAAACAAATAACTATGTGCTCCAGTCGTGTGGCAATAAAGCTGCTATTTTACTGTATAAACAAAGCCTTTGTCTTTCAATACTGTAAGAGGTTTCAGTCAGTCTCAGAGTGAAGAATTATCTGCTAGAAAACTGCGCTAATGTACACCGTAATGAGTCAATAATACAGGACACGAGATTAATCTCACCTTTGGGAGACAGGTTTTAGTACTTTGCTTTGATTATATCTGTTATTGGGTGTGACATACACACCAAAAAGCACACATACTGCCTGTGTATACCACCCTACTTACAAGCCATTTATGTTTTAGGGGAGTTTGCTTAGTGTTTAATTCGACGCCAACCGTTTTCATACATACTCTGTATCTACATCCCATCCTATTGATTTTCTATTGAAGCAGAGAAAAGGCAACAGTTACGTTTCATTCAGAAACACATTCTCTGATAGTGAGCTAGTGAGTTCTGGATTCATTCAAATGCTCCGCCCTTTTGACAGGTCGAGCATAGGTGAGAAGAATTTGTGCATTCACAGAGAATAAACTCTGGATATGTGCCAATGTGGTCAAACACTCAAATATCACACTGTGTATAACCTTCTCATTACACTGACCCAGTTTCTCTGCCATCATCAAACAGCTACAAAACAAAGATGTGATTATGTGCTGCCTGGAGCAGAACTGAATGGCACAACAGCAAAGCTTTATGTTACTGCTAATCCTCATAACATGGTCATGACACATATACTAAAGACCAATAAACGTATAACTTCATGGTTTAAAGTGATGATAGAACAATGATAAGCTGGTTTTTGATATTTAAAAGCATTGTTTAATAATCTGATTTGCTGATAAACAGAAGTGGTTTCAAAACTAAAACCAACATCATCCACTAGCTTTGACTATACAAGTCTAACAAAAATGCATGATGCAATTTTACTGTCATTAAAATTAAATGCAAAAACAGCAAAAATGTGTGTCTAAAACCCAGAAAGTTATACTGTAAACAAATGTCTGTAGGCTTAAAAGCTTGAGGCAAAATAAATGGCTGTGATTTATGATTGTGTCACTAAAAAACTCCCACAGAGCACTTTGAAAACTGACTGCAATTTTTCAGCTGATAAAACAGGTACACTGAAGGACCTTCAACCGGTGCTTCATAGACGCCCGTCTATAACATACATAGAAAACAATGGACATCTCCAATGCCTGAGCAGGTACTTAAAAGCTTTTTTCTAAGCTTTTAATGTGGTAATGTAGTTACAGTTCAATAGAACAATGCAGTTGTGCACCTGTGACTCTTTATCTGAAGGCTGATTTCCAACAACATAATGCAGGAGGAATGTGTGCGAGCTGGAGGAGAGCATGTCGATTGCTGGAGTGGGTTAGTTGGGAATGGTTTTAGTGACATCATAACCTGCCATGAATTTCTTCATGGATGGCATTAGCTAAAAGCTCAAAGCTTACGCCACGACACAGAGCTGGGTGCTACCCATTTGCCCTTTAAATTTAGAAATCTTTTCTTTTTTTGTTGATTATAGGTATATAAAATATGTTGTATATATAACCTATATATACAACATGCATATATCTGTATGAGCAGTACTTTGAAAAGCTCTGTATACATATGGCAACCTAAATATAAGACTATAGACTTGATCTGTTATGTTCAAGGTTTGAATGAGGGGCATGTAAAGAGGGAAATCTTACGCGTTCGAGGTCTGGACCTCCTGCCAACTTTTCGTGATGTTCTGCTTGAGCTCGTTCAGTGGGTTGAGACCAAGTTTACGCTTCAGCTCAGATGCGTGGCGCTCTTTAGCCGACAGCACTTGCCGCAAGGTGTAGATCTCTTCCTCCACCTGGTGTGTGACGATCACAAATTCAACAAAATGCATCACCGCATGGTTCACATTACTGTGAGGAGGCTGTTGACGCATGTTCACCTTGGTGAGCTCCAACCTCAGCTCTTCTGCCTCCTCCTCTGTTAGTCCTGGGGGGAGGGTCACTGGACTGATAGCCGCAGCCCCCCTCTCCTCTGGGACATCTGACAGAGAGTCAGAACCCAGGCCTTTATGTGGGGAGTTCAAATTGATGTCTAATACATTTTAAACACAGAGAGAGAATTGAGTGACACAGTTAGAGGTGTGTGTAATTTCTGACACCTGAATAGTATAATAAGCGTTCATATCATGCTTCTTGTAGTGTACAGTGTAAAGGACAGTGTATTTTTATTTATTAATTTAATTCATGTCAGAATGGGATGCAAATGTGTTTATTGCACTATGAACTAACGGTACAGGCATTTATTATTTACAAGTGTAGACGAACTATCAGATAAAGATTTGAAACAGCCAATTTAGGTCAGACTGTGAGAGACCTGTAACGTGGGTCTGCGTTGTAATAATGATACGTGTCAATCGGCAGAACCCTTCAATGACCAAAACAAAACCTTCATTACCCTTTAACTCCCTAAATAACACCCAAGGAAATGTGAGGTAAAAGCCAAATGATTAATCATCTAAAGCCCGTTACTTCTAACATGTATGTTAACGTTAAAACCTGTCTGACACAAAAACACTACGATTCTTTGCAAACAACGAATTTAGCCTCGTCTGTATTGATACAATCATGCGGTTCAATCGTTCAGAAAGTTTTTCTTTAATTTTGTTAATCGTAAATCTGTAAAACATTTAAGTAAAATAAAACGATCAGAACAGTGTACACTGTATACTGCGAGTTGTAAATCACCATACAACTAAACAAACCAAATATCAAGCAATGGGACAATAATTCTCACAATATCGTTAGTGGTTTCAATGCAAATTGATCAAACACACCCAAACTCGCTTTGCTTTTGGCCATACATTAGTGGCTTAAGTGCAGCAACCTAATCGCCTACGCTCCCCTGCACTCCCCTTTACAGTCGGATTTCTCTAAGTCTGGGGACCCGCAGATAAGACGTAACTAGAAACAGTTAGTTTGGGAAAGCAATAAATTTACATTACAATGTATCGAGCTGGTTTGTTTTGTTTTCATTTACCTTGATTGGCAGAATCCATGTCGTCAAAAATGTGTTGGTTTAAAGCTTCGAAATGTTGCCTTGACAGTTACGCAATTCAGGATACCGTGCACAAAATTACTCGACAAACAGATACGTGCCTTCTGTCAAAACATCCAAAAACGCAACCCGTAGCGACAAGCCAACACAAAAAACCAAGCGATCACTGCCCAGTTCAGCTTGGTGCGCGTTCTTTCCGGCGCCCTGAGATGACGTTTAGTGCGGTCCTTTTTATTCCATCAACAAAAGTAGCGGCATTAGATATGGGGGGTATGAAGAGGTTAACGTAAGTTTCTTGATTAATAACATTCTTTAATTGGAGAATCAGAATAGAGGAGATCAATCTTTAATAGAAGATCTCTTTAATTAAAACCTGATTTAAACATGAGAAACAAGACATCCCAGTAAACAAACGCAATATTGCATCTTCTGGAAGCATTAAATTGTTCGTACAGGGTGCACTACGCACAGTTTACAGCAGGCTTTCTTTTAATCACAGGCACTGATGTTGAAATAAAGGAAATGTCTTATGGTACAGTAATGTATATATCTGTCAATTCTCTAGTAACATAAATCTCAAATATAGGGTTCAGATGTAGAATTAGGATGACTTATAATTTTAGAATGGGTGCAGATGTCATATAGTGATATTAGTCATATTACCTCAGATAAACAGATGACTGGAGAATTGTTATTGATAATAGTACAACAGTAGTACAACAGAGGGGGAAAACGTTTTATTGTAAATATCCACAGTCTTTCATATAAATTGAATTCTCTAACACAGAGCTTGGATCATGAACCAAACTGAGGAGATAGCCCACAGGTCAGGCTAATAGCAGAACTCAGCAGTCACATCTTTTGGCGAGAGGAAGGAGAAGCTGAGATGTGTCGACTCACTTGTGACTACTGAAGGGCCCAGGCCTTCTAGAGCAGAACTCACAGATGTGCCAGTCTGCAATGATTTGGTAGAGTTGATCATAAAGTGAACACAGATTTTCTAACTCTCCATACAATTAAACTATTTTTTTTGTATAATTACAATATAACAACAAACTATCCCAGCTAACAGGTGTAGGTTTGTACAAAGGTTGTAAAAATGTTTCCCTAATGTTTCCATTAAGTAACAAAACCATTTAAAAACATGTTGAAAGTTCTAGGAACGTTCAAAACGTCCAGTGTTTTAGACGTTGTATTAATGCTATTGTTTGGTTATAGAAACATTATTTAAATTTTTTAAATTCATTTTTAAAATGGTACACTAACAACTTAAGAATAACGTTAATGATATAACAAGTATTTGCTAAACTAATGGTATCCAAGTAACATTCATGACTAACTTCCTGTTTCTCTGCCCTTCTCTCCCAACCACAAGGGGGCATCAGAATCAGAGTTTATCTATCCACATTAAACAAGCACAGTCATGCATGGTGTACAACAGCAGTTAGAATGATGTCATTATTGGGATATAATGTGATGATATAATGTAAATCGAATGTTAATGCTCCAAATTGTATAAAAAAAGATTATGTTCACCTAAGGCTTCAGCCCCAGGAGAATGAATAGATATTGTTCAATTAATTGCAATAATTCCTATCTGTATGCTCTCACTCACTCACTCACTCACTCACTCACTCACTCACGCCTGAACTTGGAAACATATAACCAGTCCCAGTTTATCTGAAATATCACCCAATTTAAACCCAAATCCTTGGCAAGGCTAAACAGCATTCACATATAAATATTTAAAATGCTTTATGTGACTATATGACTTAGTGACTATACAGTATTATACTCACAAGCATTAAAATAAATGGGGGATGGGCTGGTAAAGTACAAAGTCAGTACCGAAACACCAAATAGCGGGATGCTAATAACAGTATTTCATTAGGTCGGTACCTGGTGACTTAGCATCTTCACCTCCACTATATACAAATTAGGTCTTGAATACTTCCCCACATTCGCTGCAAGATGACCAGAAAGCCCAGGAAGTAAAGAATGAGGGTGACAACCTGAGGAAAGATGGAAATGAAAATGGAGAGAAACACTAAAGGACAGGTAATGATACCGTTCTGGTTGCAATAAACAATAAAAATGGTCATTTCCCAGAATATGGAAAAATAACAAAATGATGACCATGATGCTACAGTGACTTGATGAAGCACAGCAGGGCGATCAGCAGGTGATGACAGTTATGCTGGTGAGGTGGCAACCATAGACTGCTGACAGTCAGGCCCAAACTGACCTATGAGGATAAAAGGGTCATTCTGCCCCTGTCAGCAGAGGTTTCTGCCAATTCAAATTCATTGTCTTTCACCACTGACAAACCTAGAGCATCATCCGGGCAGCTTCCTTCTAACTGGCTGCTTTGGTTCTCAGTAGTTACGAGGGTGAAGCTGTTACTTAATAGGAGAACAAGGGACTGGTTGCTGGAACTCGGATTGAGTGTCAGGTTCATGTTGGGGTTTATAATCAGGCACCTCTGATACCTCAATTCACTTTGCTAAATTGGAGCTAATCACCTGCCAGCTGTTTGACATGTACCAACTGGGGTAAAGCTTCACCTGCCTCTGCTAATAAGCTCAAGTCACCTGCATCATGCTCCTCATATGCTATATGCTATATGCTCATATGCTAACTTTCCCTGATTCTTCAAAGTAACAACAGGACAAAGAACAGTATAAATACTGGGGGGACAAATGGAGGCATTAGAGGCTTTACTTGGCACAATGCATTTACACATCACAATGTTCTTAAACTTGCACAAACTAAAGGGAGATGAGTGAACCTATGAATGTACCTGCTGGATGCTAAATCCATTCCTCTCATACACAGGCTCTTTAATGGCATCTGCACACTCATCTGCGTGACCCCACGTATTCTCAATTGTCTCTGACACGAGGCTGCTCATCTCAGAGTCCTCTGATTTGATACCCTGATGTGGTTCAAGGTCAGGTTCTGGGGTTGGCACTGGGTCAGGTTCACACTCAGGTTCTGGTTCTGGTTCTGGCATTGGCTCATCTGGTGTGTCTTCCACTTCCTCTTCCACTGTAATGTCACCAGCATTAATCAGAGGATTCAGGCTTAGGGGTTTAAAATACCTGCATATAACTGATGGCCAGAAAGGCTAATCTATTGCATCTCTGATGCTTACACTTGATGAAATCCAGCTGATAGAGCACACGCTCCTCTGCATTGAAATCCACCTTGTAGTGATCCATGTTCTCGTATCCAGGTTCCAGGGTCTCCAGAGTGAAGCAAGTAGAAGCTTTACTGACCCTTCAGGTAAATGGGAAGATACTGTTGACTGTTACAGGAAAGTGAGATGTTTCTTTCACAATGATACGTGTGCCACTGATAGTTGCATGTTCTAGAATGTTCTCAATGCAAACGATCAATCTAACTGAAGCAAGCATGAGTTTAGAACAGTTTTAGATGAAGTTCTTACTTCTCAATAAGATCTTTTGAGGTCTGTGAAGGAGAAATAAAAAATATCAATATTGACATGCAGGACATTTATAAATGAAGACTAAAACTCCAATAGATGTTGTGATACCTGCACAAAAGCAGCCGCCTCTGACTCCTCCATGGCAGTTACAGCTGCCTGCACCAGTTCTGAGTTTGTGTCTACATGGCCACTATAGGTTTGCACTAGAGACTGAGCCCAGCCGGCCTTTTCTTCCTCCTCACCAGTAATTTGTTGAGTCATGCTCTTACGACGTTCCTCCAGAATAGCACTCATGCGATCGAACTTTTCACAGAGCATCTGCTTCTGGATCCTGCTGTTCTCCTGTTGGAGGAACATATCCAACATCACTCTGATTGACCAATCACACATGGCTTTTTGATGTTTGAGTAAATATATAAAAGTCATTTCTGTATTACATTTACACAGACAATGTACACAAACCTCTATGTTCCTACAAATTTCCTCCAGTTCATTAACAAAAGCTTGGACACGGTCATTTGTGGAAACCAAGGAGGCAACTCCTTCCTGGAGTTCAATCTACAAAAATATAAAAGCAGTGAAATGAACACAAATAAAATTCCTTTGCATGGTAGTAAGATGAGACGATGTAACTTGATAACACAAATATCTTCAGGATCTTACTTTCTGTTGCTCATAAACATCAGACAGAGGAGCTACTTGGCAGTTCTTGTGTGCACCAAACACCTTGCAGAGAGAGCAGCTGGGCACCTGACACGTGACGCAATAAATATTAAGCTTCTCATCATCATGTTCCTCACAGGTCAGCTGTGCAGGAGGCTTTGGTGGAGGCTTAGAGCTAGAGGCACATCCATTTACAGAAAGACATGTTTTAGGAGCTTGGTCCAGGCCAAATCACTCATTCATTACACTTTATTCATTCATTCACTCGTTCATTACACTTTACACCAGGGGTGTCCAATCCTGCTCCCTGAGGGCCAGTGTTCTGCAGAGTTTAGCTCCAACCACAATTAAACACATCACAATTAACCAGCTAATCAAGGTCTTCCTAAGCAGACTTAATATTTTCAGGCAGGTGTGTTGAGGCAAGTTGGAGCTAAAATCTTCCAGACAGTGACCCTACCGGATTGAGTTTGGACACCCCTGCCATACACTAACAACCCAACGATGACCTAAGACGTCATTAACTGATGATGTCAATAACATCTTTCATCCTAGTAACAACTTTTATCCTAGCAACACAGGACACGACTTTTCCGACTTGCCCAATTAATTTTATTGACTCCAGTTCAGAGGTCAACGCTACCTGGGTTGGAATGTGTTGTTAACAGGACATTCTTAATCATGATTTATCAGCATTGTTTATCCTAAAGAAAATAAATGCATTCCTAGATCATTCTTGTTGACAGAAGTTAGTTAAACCTCTTCTGATCTGATCTTGCAGACTCCTGCTGGTAAACATCAATGATGTTCTCCACAAGTAAATTGCGCTGCAGTCCATAAACTCCATGACGGTCCAGGACAACCTCATGTCGACAGGAAGGGCAGCGAAATCGACCTCCAACACCAACCTGAAAGAGAGATGGCTGCATATCTTACTCAGCATGCTGTTCAAACAGTATTTCATATGTACACCAAGAATTGAAAACACTTTTCCTACTTAACCTTGTTTATCTAAGAAATGGAAAAGATTTCCTAGCAGGGTTAACTAGGCTGAGAAACATGTTCTCCAAACCGCAATATGACTCTAAATTAGTGTGTCATCACCAACTTGTTGGACTAATTGCAGGCTCTCAAGTAATTTGGACTTTCCACAGTCTTGCTCCAAATTAGGTTCTGTTACTAAGTGTAAATATGTTATGTACGTCCGAGTCTTCTTTTCAGCATTGCTGTTAGGTAACATGTTTACCCTCATGCACTTCTGTAAACAAGTGTGCCTTGTTTTTAACAGTAAGGGTACATTCCACATAGGGGTCATTAACTTACATTTGATTTAATCAACACTACCAAAGGGAATGACAAGGTAAGGGCAGCATTAGTTAGAGTTTGAGACTGATCTCAGGTGTCCTAAAATAGTCCAACACTTTATTAGTTCTCAGCTGCTGAGTCTTATGGGTTGATCACTTTGATGTGATAATGTTAGCAAAACACAAGACAAGCATGCAAATACAGTTAGAACCGGGATTTTAACCTTGTGTGTAAGAGAAAACTGTAGAGGTATCAAAGTTAAAGTGCTATATCTACTACAGCATATCGCTGTTACAAGAAACTCTTTTATATACCAGTATGTTCATTGTCTGTTGCATTGGTGCTAAACCACAGGCAGCACAAATGCATCAAATGTAGGTCATCAAACTATTATTATACTTCTGGCTGTGTATTGACTTTAAGTATTTGCAATCCCCACATCTGTTGGCTTTCCACGTATTGTATTAGACCATGTATTCCAAGCCCTGTGGTTACTTGCATATAGAAAAGAGTTTTATTTATGAAGGACTCACTCTTTCCAGTGTGAGTTTGAGAAGATGTGATTCTATTTACTATGAGGTTTCAAAACCACATTCAGATGTTAGCTGGAAAATGACACCCCATGTCATGTGTAGACAAACCACCTGTGCAAAAAGTGTCAAGAAACTATTGCGACAATTTATCAGCTTACTAAAGACTTGAAAAGTCAACAAAGTCCTTATAAACATGTCACAGACTAGTAGTTTTTGCATTCACACATAAATCATTATCTATTGAGAATAAAACCTTTGGCTTATACACACCTGGTACAGCTCGTTGGCACATTTGCGGCAAAGGTTGTGCAGGCAGGGCAGAATGACGACTGGTTTGGTAAAGATCTCCAGACAGATGGGGCAAATAAGTTGTTTCTCCAGAGACTCCAGCGAGTCTCTGCGGTGAGAGCGTGCATCAAGTGGAAGAGACATGCCTGCATGCCCCCACTAACCCCACACTTACTGGAAAACTGAGAAGGATAGATCAAAAGCCACTAGAGTTTGTTGACCAGCTCTGACCATCTGCTCGGTCTTCATATCTCTGTGCTGTTCTCTTTGTCCACTCTTTTTCTTATATAAGTTTTTAATCTCCTGAGGCACAGGGCAGTTAATTTGCCCCTGTGGTTAAAGAGGGCAACAGGGCCTCGGAAACTGTGTTAGTTTGTAGCAGGACGTTTGTGTATGTGTGCGAACTGGTGGGGGAAAGTGTCTGGTTACAAACTGGCTCACAGGGACTCCCCCCCTTTTATTAGCTGTGCCCATATCAGGCAGCCAGTGGAATGCTGGGAAACAGAGATGATGCGCTATATCCAGTGGCTACGAAGGGTCTCGAAAAGCCAGGGGCTGGAGGGTGCTGCACGTGAGAGGACTCCAATAATTTATGTCTACAGTCTCATATACAGTACTGTAGGAAGTGTGCATAAAGCGTGCTTGAATATTTATATGCAAAGCATGTATTCATGTGTATGTAGAGATGTGAAGAACGTTTTACTTTACTTGTGTGCTAATCAAAAACCTTTATTTTGTGTAAACTTCTATTGTCTTTCAACAGTAAAAAAAATAATCGCTCTGTTTCTCTTTACTTTTACAGAGATCTGTGAATGTGAGGTCATTTTTACTTTGGTAAACACAAACACAACACAATACTACTTTTGCTTTCTCAACATTTATTGTACAACTGTAATTCAGATCAGCTATCCATGTTATGTCTCTCAGAAACAGTAAATTCATGCTATAACATCTTCAGACGATTTATTCAGAATGTGCAAAAGACTTCAGCCATTCCGCAAAATGACCATATTTACTTACACATTATGAACTGTCACTTATTAAAAACTTAAGGGAAATAATAAATACACTATTATTACCTCAATTTCAGTAAGAACATTTGTATATCTGGCAAGATTCGGATTAGATTGTATTCACACACAAACACTCCACGTTCCTTTTAATAATCTTGGACTGGAAGCCACAGAAAGCCCTAGCGATGTTCCATCACTGATGATCATGGATGAAAAGTGAAAACAAAAGTCTGGGTGGAGGAAAAACTGGAATACTTTAAACCAAAAGTGGTACCAAGAACTGCACATCAGTGGAGCACATGCTGTGAAATAATATCTGAAGCCGTTCAGAAAAGTCTAAAAACATGTTTACTAATAATAATAATCTGCCTAATGTTTCAAACTAAATAAAAATATGAAAAATATTCTTAGACCTATGAAATATCCACATATACACAATGTGAACCTAAATAAACATATACACATTTAGGGGTAAGTTATACAAAAGTCTTTTATGCACATCCAATTTCAAATGCACAAGCATGTACATGCATGTAGGCTCGCACACACGTACAAAAAACATGCGGGGAGAACTATGAGAGCCATACAACTAATGCAACAGAAAGAGGTGACAGATACTCAAACACAACATAAATGGTACAGTAATTAATTTCAGAGGTTTGTTGTCCTTCAGTACAGTCGTATACAACACATACAGTACACACTGACGGCATCGCTTTAGCTTTATAAAAATGATGAGGCTGATTACAAATTCTCTTATTTGTTTTTAAAAGAGAACTATGCCCAGATACACTCAACAAAAATAAAGCGAGGAGACTAATGTAGCCATAGAAACAAAGGGGGAAAACCAAATGGAGTTACACAAGTGTGTCATTTGTGGAGTGAATGATACACAGTCAAGATTATGTCCTCTGGCAGCAACAACAGTAATAATACTGTTAATGTGTGTGAAGTACTGAGGGTAAAAAAATCCTGTCCACCTGATTAAATTAGACCACTGGCAATAGGGGAAAATTATGGGTACAATTACAGTAAACAGTGTACTGAGGAAAGATATGTTCACATGCACGTTTAAAAACACAATCCAATGGGTTCCAATAATAAAACAAAATTGTTTAAGAACAGATCCTTAAAAATCAAACAAATTCATAGTCATTGTTTATGCATATGAATCTTTACGCACAATCCTCATAGTGTCATATTAATTCACTGTCCGATAATGGGCTTATGATTTCAAACCAAAACATGACAAAGCCTTACATAAATAACAGAGAAAAGATGTTTATCTATCTAAATGGGGACATTTCATAAACACAGCTAGTTATAAACAATATAACCTAACCCACACTGTAACCTTAACAGAACACCTTTTAAAGAAAACAGAAACCCTAACAGAAAGTTTTTACAAATTAACAAACTTTATTTACTATATTTTTATAATGCATTTAAAAATTAGGACATCCCCAAAAGAAGGTTTTGCTTAGATATGTCAGGATTTGTGGACTTTTGGATACAAATTTGCCACCAATATATATGGTTNCCCCCCCTACACACACACACACACAGACAAAAGTACATTTAAGCGTAGCTTAAACTGTGAACAGCTAACCATTAGTCACATTTGACTGTACATACATACTGGATGCCCATCATTCACACACAGACACACACACATGAGATGTTTCCCACAAACATACAGCACAACACAGCCAACCAGAGGAAAAAATGTCTCACAGACAACATGGCCTTACTCTTGATAAAAAATAAATGAAGCTATTGAAAACCATAGTTGATGTAGTGAATAAATTTAAACATGAACGTTTCATTTAAAGGACTATGATATTGATTTACCTAGTGTGAAGTTCCGATTGGAACCAAATCTATGTATAACAAAAATGGGCTTTTTGAGCAACAAATGTAACTAATTTAAAAGATGTGGGTCTACTTGTTATAAGGATAAAACTTGCAGAACATTCCAACACTTTCAAAGATGGAACAGCTTTGACATACAAAGGAATGTTGAAACACCAACACATTTATGATCAGAGTTTACTTAAAACAAGCTAGTTAAGTGTGACAGCCACTAACGTTGTCAGCTTAAGATCGTCTTTAACTATTGTTCGTTAATTTGCATGTAATTGTGTTATTTTCTTTGCATGTTTAAATTTACACAATTTGTAAGTAGGGACTACTGAATAAACTGTTAATATTTACAAATCAATGAATCAAAAAAACATCATTAATCATGTAGACAAATGTAATGTAAATTGAGCCTGTAATAATAATAAAGAGCCACAACATTTACATTAAATCCTTCTTGAAAGATCTCAGCAGGAAGACTGTACTGACACTGAATCTGTGCATGTATGTGTGTGTGGAATATAATGCAACAGCAGGTTTGGGGATGACAGAGGAAAAAGGCAAATATAAATAAAAGTTGCTTCTTTCCCCACACAGTAAAGTGTTTCCAACTATACAGCAAAAAACTACCCCCCTTTTTCTCTGGTCTCTTTCTGACTCAACACTCATTCTCCACAGTGCCCTCTGCAGGCATGGTGGTCCCGTGTGTTTGAGACAAAGACAGAGAGGGATTACTTTAATAGCTGGCATCTGTTCGGTAGCGGTTGTGGTGTGAGTCAGCAGTCAGCTGAGTGGTCTCTGTGGCAGAGGAGGGCTGCATCACAATAGGGCTACTTCCATCTATGCAAAACAAGACACAATAGCACACTGGTTTACAATCCGTGCAGGTAACATCTCACATGGAACCCTGTTGTTTAACCAAATGAACGACCTGATAAACTAGCAGGCATACATACATAAGACATTTGGCTACAGTGTCGTGACAGGTTTCTATGTTAAACTAAAAATCCAGCTGGTAATATCATGGGGTGGAGTTTCATTTTAGCCATTAGAATTTGAATGGATCAAGAGGGAGGTAAAATATGGTAATTAATGAGAAGTTATTTTTAACTTGCTGAAAGATATACAAAAGTCTTTATTTTAGACTAAATATTTTTAGACTAATGCACACCAATGAATGAACGCATCTCACCTCTCTCGTCAGACTGCATCTGAGCTTCTAAGTCTTCAGGTGACACATAGAATTCGGGTTCATCTGCGTGAGGGGGGCGTGGCTTACATTTCCCACAGCAGCAGTTGCAACAGCAGCACAGACAACAGCAGAAGTAACAACCTGTGGCCACACCACAGAATATAAACAAGGCCTGTGGAAAGACAACAAAAATATGAACAAACATACACATACATGCATATATACATACATGTGACCCGCAGTGGCAAAATGAGTCACAAAAGAAAGATTGAGAGGAAAAACGTACAAATAAAGATGATTTTAAAAAAGTTTAACTGCTATTTGGAGCATTGGGATCGCTAGACAAGGGCTTAATGAGCCCATTTTTGTAAAAGCATCAAATTATACGAAAAATGGACATCTTTCACTTGTTTTGCCTGTAGCTCATAATTAGCCTTTCCTCATTCTGACTCATTTTGCCCGCACGGGTCATATATTTAAACTGGTGTTTGAATGTATGTGCTTGTTTGCATGCATTTACCTTGGCCCACCAGCTGGACAATACAAAGTATGTGTTGACATTCTCCTCTCCGAACTGTTCAGCCACATAGAGGCCGAGAGAGCCATATTTGTCGTAGATGTTCCGTTTGGTGGGATCTGACAGAATGGCATGAGCGTTGTTTATTTCCTTAAACTTCTCGGCTGCTTCCGGGTTGTCGGGATTTTTGTCTGGGTGGAATTTCAGAGCTAGTTTTCTGCAAACCAAAAGAGAAGAAAATGAGGCTTATTAACGATTAATGCAATCACAGTCTAGTTGTGCAAGCACTGGCGAGCTTGTAGAGAAGCAGCAGTTTTGCCAGAGGAGAACTGGTTCTCCTGGCTGGGCCTGGTTTCTCTCGAGGTTTTGTCTCCTTTTTGGAGTTTTTTTTCCTCGCCACCATTGGTTGCAGCTCGTCTGCCCTTGTACTGCCCGTCAGGAGGCTGCTGTAATCAGTTTTAATTCTACACATTTTATTAAATTCTACTCAAACTGTCTAGTCATAACCCTTAACTGATT
>JAZGTJ010002008.1:0-46845 GCA_036877575.1 Botia almorhae
AGAATACATCTACCATTAAAAGTATAGAATGATCATGTCTTTATTAGTGGGCAAACCAACAAAATCAGCAAGGGATCAAATACTTTTTACTCTCACTGTACATTGTGCATAATTGTTACAAGGAACTGGAAACTGCACAAAAGTGAGTCAAAATTCTCACATTAGGCTATATTGTAAAAAATTATCGCAGTTTAATTTTTAATTGTCATATTGTCAGTCACCGTATTAATACACTATTTGTACACTAGCCTATGGTCAGTCATTTCGTAATTGTTTTAATCATGTCCAATAACGTCTGCCATGTGGATTCTACCAAAATAGGATAAAGAAGCAGTGCAATCTGTGTGAATCAGAAAAGTGAGCACTTACTAATTTACTAATCTCTTAGTAAATAATCACTTATTTATTATAAACATGGTTAGGAGAATTTAAAGAATAAATATTTAAATTAATTGTTGACATTCTGTTATACTGAACTATATATTACTGTATTCTACTCAGATACAGTGAGAATGACTGTGATGACCATGATGTTCCAGCTTGCTAACAGAATTGATAATATGCACATGCCCATTCCTCTCTCACACGTGCGCAATCTTTTACACTAAATTATATAATTAAATTATAATTATATTCTATTCAAATAAAGTAAGAACAACAACAGTGCTGTTATCTATAAATTCCAATGGTATTATCATAATATTTAATTCATTAGAATGTTGTTTTATGCTGTTAAACAGTAAGCTATACGGTAAGCCTGAAACAGCAATATATGCAATATATAAGTAATAATGGTAACATAGTAAACAAATGAGTGCCGGTGATATATGCGTTACAGACGTGATCTGTAACGGTCACGTCTATAACACATCATTATGGCTGTTTAGAGCAAAAAAGTGAGATGAATTGTTAATCATGATTAGCATGGACATAAGTTGACTTTGTGTTTCAAGTTTCAAGTTATTTGTATTTATAATTATATGATATAACCTTAATCTTTAAAATGTTACAGACATGATAGCACTAAAGCATCCTGACTTCCTATATATAGCCCTTACAAAGTCAAAAGGCAGTTCTTATGACAAAATAAGTGTAGTTATTTCTTAGACATCCCTCTATGTTTCTGCAAATTGCTTATTGTTAAAACAAAGCATAATAAAGGGGGCTTTTGACTGAAAGTATTATGTATTTGTTTACATTTTCGATTAAGTAATTGAAAATGTAGTTTTAACATTGTTGCTAACCTCGTGGTGGGTAAGGCAATTTTCTGTAAATTCCAATTACAGTACATGAATATAGTATAATACAGACAAATATCAAATAAAATAGAGTTTTGGTAAAAACATTTTTTATTGTAAGGTTGACATTTGTGTGGAATTGCTCATATTTGTAAAATGTATTCTAACCCATACTTGAAATATGATATCTGCATTTAACCCCTCCAGGTGTGTGTTTACTACTCACTGGATGAGTGGGCAGCTATCATTGCAGCGCTGGGGAGCAACTGTAGAAAGGTGCCTTGCTCAAAGACACCTCAGTGATTTCCTGCCAGCTGTGGGAATCAAACCTGCAACCTTTGGGTTACAAGTCTGACTAACCATTAAGCCACAACTGCCCCACCACATGGGACTCAAACCCACAATCCTCAACTTTGCTACATTGCAGATGCGTGTTGTGTTTTCCATATCTCTAATGGTGTGGCATTTCACCTACAGACAAAAGCTTATCTATTTGCGTGTGTTTGTGTGTACAGAGCTAGAGAGAAATATCTATGCAAACACCTTAATCTAAAGCTAAACACTGCCCACCGAAGCATATGCTAACAAGCACTGTCTGTTTTTGAGGTCTGAGATGCTAATGCACATTTAAGCCAGGAACTTCAGAGAGTGTGTATGTGTTTATCAGTCATGGACTGCTGTTAGACAGACCAGTCCTGCAGCTATTTTTAGATTCTGCAGTCGTGTATGTGTGTTTAGTAGAGCTGTCAGGATGTGAAATGGTCTTGTCTCGTCTCACATAAACTCTGTGGTCTGCCAGGAAAGAATGAGACAGAGGCAGAGAAACCCAAGGGTAAAACAGGCACAGGGCCATCCCAACACAGGCATACAGGCTGCATGTTTGTGTGGTTAATTTCGTAGATTTGTACATCTGTAGTGGGTGTTGGGTGTCATGAAGGTGCTGTTCTGTTTACACAGTAGCTAGAACTTATTTTCTGAACACTGTACTGTGCAGCAAAATAGTTAAATAGATGCAGGAAACAGAAGACCAATCAAAATTCAGAATATAAATACATATCTTAAGGTAAAGACCAAATTCAATTACATATGCAAATATTAATTATAATATCACTGTTGATTGCTATTCTATCAATGCAAATTTCACAGTTCAGAGTATATGTGGGGTCTGCTCTATTTAAAGTGGTCATTCAGAAGGTGGAAATATTCATTGACATTTTCTCTTCAGCAGAGAGGCCACCCTTTAATTAAAGGTCAGCTTAACTCTGTTGTGTGATCCAGGTCACCTACATTACAGTGGCTGCATGCTTTCAAATTTGAAAGGAGAGTAGTCAAACATCAGAGCAGAACTACCGGGAGCCCTTTGCTAAGTGCAATAAACATTTTCAGTTTTTTTCATAACGTGTATGGCACCTAACAGCTTGCAGTGCTCAAGGCATAACCTTTACAATTGCAACAGATATGCAAATGTTGTCATCAGCTCCTATGTGTAGATTAAAAAGCAGAGCTTGTTGTGAGCTGTATTAGATCACCACCTGGTGGACGGCATTGACAAAGCAAAAGAAAATGTGTGTGTGTGTGTGTTCCCACAAAGATGGGCACACACACCTACATTGTGGGGACAAGCCAGCGGTCCAACGAGGGAAACTGATTATGAAACATACTAAATGATGTGTTTTTTTTAAAATGTAAAAAAAGCAAAACGGTTTCTGTGAGGGTTGGGTTTAGGGTTAGGGTAGAGGTTAGGGGATAGAATATACAGTTTGTACAGTATAAAAGTCGTTATGTCTATGGAAAATCTCCATAAGGCATAAAAACAAGAGTGTGTGTGTGTCTGTGTGTTTCAGATGACCCCTCCCTCCATTACTTGGGGACACCAGCTAGCAAATTTCGCATTTAACAGTATAAGATTGATCCAAATCATCAACCAATAATTTAAAGAAATGTAAATTAAAGGAAGTTATTATCTAACTTATTTGAAGGATTTTGTGAGGTACAGAATAATTTGTACCCTGAACTGTGTTAATAAACAGTTGTAATAAAGTTACACTTATTAACAAAAGACCAAAAGATATACAAAAATAACTAATAAAAACTAAATGGTACTAAACTGTAGGATAGTAAAGATGGAAAAATATAGTGCACAGAGTGTACTAAGTGTTTGATGTTTGGAAAAAAAAATCTAAAGTCTAATAAAGACCATGATGAAGATCCTATTCCTAAAAACAACTTTTGGAAAAAAAAAAATATTTTTTTTGTTTCACATTTGATAATTGGCTATCTAATATCAAAGGAAACCATACACTGACAATACACTAATGCCAAGGTCTGTGGAGGAGGGTTGGTTAGTGATATGTTCCATGCGTTCATGTGAGCAGTTTGATGGTGGCAGCGTCTGCTACTGGTCAGGCCGGGGTCATGTTGAATTGGGAAAGCAGTTGGATTATGTTTTAAAAATCTTGTACACAAAACACTGTGGTGTGATCTCTTAATCTTAAACTTAATCCCGTTGCAGACGTCAGTTATTGCCTTTTTAAATGCAAGACTCAGAACATGGTGTATCTTTTTGTCTTTTAATGGGAGACTCAGAACTGTTGCCGTTATTGTCATCTACCTCACAGGCTAGAAAATGTAAACTTAGAACTGTGTCTTTAAGGTTTCATTAATGCATTTTTCACTTCCCAAACCACTTTGAAAATACACTTCAAAACACCTTTGGCTTTGTCTTGAATCTATAGTGTACAAACATGACAGCAAAATGTTAAAGTATCATGCATGCGTTCATTCGTATGTTAATAACTGACATATTGTGAACAGTTGTATAACATAACTGTAATTAAGAATGCTTAAGTATAGAGTGGGAGTGAATATGTGATAATCTTGTGCCCATTGTGTGTATGAAAGAATGTAAAGATATGTCAGTCTTTATTTGAGGCTCTGCTGCATGGCCAGTTAATTAACATAACAGATCTGGAGGTTTTGGGAAGACATGGGATGACATTTTTAATTTTCCAGCTTAGAATTTTGCATTTAGTTAGGTTGCTTGTGTGTCTTCCAGCTCAGAAAAGCTAAAAAGAAAAGGTTATTGTCTGTCTGAATCTGAAACTGTCATCCAGAGAGCTGTTTCAATTTGCAGCTGGTTTACGTAGATAGCTGGCTATTTGAAGACCACCTCCAAGCCACATACATGCAGTGTATGCTGTAGAACGCCCACTTCTTGCCTGTTTTCTACACGGGTAGTGAGGCTAGCTAACAAAGGTTTGTCATTAATTGTAATATATTGTTTGTGTTTTTGTAGCTTTCTGGACAGAATTGAGTCAGTAAGACAGAGTGACTACACACCAACAGATCAGGTGAGGGCGCTGTGACACTGCATTTATTCTTGTGTGTGTTCTGTATTTGTGTTTAGTGTCAGGAAAAGTTTATACTTGTGTTTTTTATTAGTAGTAGTGTATATTTTAATATTACATAAGTGCTTACATTTGTTTATTATTTTGTCCAGGATTTGCTGAGGTGTCGTGTTTTGACTTCAGGGATTTTTGAAACTCGATTTCAAGTAGATAAGGTCAATTTTCAGTAAGTCAAAGCAATTTTACCTTTATGTTACTAAGCATTTACATAAGTTTAATATGCAGTTTTGTTCAACAAGTCTGAGATTACATAAAAATGTGTTTGTGGATAGAAAAATGTATGATTTTGAAAAAATTGACAAAACACAGAGTCAACCTTACACCAGAAGAGGTATAAACTAAGGTTGATAATTGGTGTGTAAACATGTTTAAATAACCAGCAAATTTGGTAAATGTAGAGGTAATAAAGAATACCAAATGTAAAGACTATGACTAGAGTCAATTAGTAAATTATCAATTGTTATACAAAAACTCTCATTTTGCTGCCTCTGTCAGTATGTTTGATGTGGGTGGTCAGAGAGATGAGCGAAGGAAGTGGATCCAGTGCTTTAATGGTAAGACTGCCTGAAGTTTTTTCAGGCTTTGGGTAGTTTAATCTATTCAAATAACTGCTGGTATTTATTTCTGTTTGGTAATAATATACTGTTTTTTTACTGTCTGTAATCACAGACGTGACGGCCATTATATTTGTCGCAGCCAGTAGCAGTTACAACATGGTTATAAGGGAAGACAACAGCACCAACCGTCTGCGCGAGTCTCTTGACCTGTTCCGCAGCATCTGGACCAATAGGTTTTGCATTTCTGTATTTTTACAATATCTCAGTGCTTGTCTCATATGTTGCAGGAGTTACTGCAGGAAAATACTACTATGCATTCGGAAATGTTAGCAATTCTTGTTAAATGTTCCATGGTGTGTATTTTGCAAGTTTTACAGAGAAGTTCAGAAAGACAGTTAGCCATTTAGATACAGGAACATAAAGGTTTGTCAGGCGAATTTTAAATAAAGTTTTATTAACTAAGTTCGGGAGGAGCACAATCATGTAATCCAACCAATCAGCACGCATCGACGCATATATATAGCCGTCCCTCACCTCCGTCATTTGACAGTCTCGCAGCATTTGGCCCCGCCCACTTGCCTGCCGTGTCCGAAATTGAGCCTTTCCCTCTGACGAAGAGACTTTACTTCCTACTGACGCTCTTCCGCCTCAATCTCCTAACCGAAGGAGCGATCCGTCTTCCCCGGGTGTTTCCGCAGAGCCTCCTTCATCCTATGGGCGTAGAACCACCCGCCCCACTCGTCATGCTCCAAGACGCCGAGATCTACCCTCGCCACTGCGAACGAGACACACTCCGTCTTCCTCCACGTTATCCCGCACTCCGCCTTACCCATCTATTCCTGGAATAGAGAAATGGACTGTGAAGGCTTTTTGTTCAATTTTTCTTGTAGACTGATTAAAGCTCAACTGTATAACCTGTTCGTTTCTCTGCTATTTTCAGGTCACTCTCCTCCTGCTTCGGCCTTGTCCGCTTGTCCAAACAAGGCCTGCCGAACCCCGGCCTCGCGCCCTGCAGCTTCCCCGGCTGCCTCTCTTGCTATGCCCGGACCTCCTCCAGCGCCCTGCCGCAGCAGCATACTAGCGTGAGGACGCCTCCGCTAGCGGCTCACGCTCCGACGCCACTTTTTCCACTTCCTCCTCTTGTCTTTTGCCTCTTCCTCCTTCCCTTTCGGTTGCCATTTCCAGCGTGAGCCTGCATCCGCAAAAGGCTGCAGCCTCAGACCATCTTCCTCTTATTAATCCTCCTCAAACATGTTCTTCATTTTGTCTTTTCTCTACCTCTCTTTTGCCAACTGCATCGCATTCTGTCCTTTCCAGAATTCTGTATTATGTTTGGTCGTTATACTGTACTAGAGATAAGTACATAAGTATTGTTTTTCTCACAGAAGATGCAAACTAAATTATATATAATTGCCGTCTTTTTTTACACTTATTTTAAGAGATTTTCAGCTAAATTCGCAGTCTGCATCGCCCAGTGTAATCAGCGTCCCTATTCGGACGCCTCAGAAACTGATCTCCCCAAAAGCATATTCTTTAGGCAGTCATTTCATTTTGTGCACTTTGTAGATCTATTAACAATTATACTGTAAGTCGCTTTGGATAAAAGCGTCAGCTAAATGACTAAATGTAAATGTAAATGTAAATGTACTACCTCTTGCCTTCAATTAATAATTTCCCCCATGCCCGGAATCAAACTGTGTTAAATGTACTAACTACATCCCGCAGCCCGCTATCACAGACCTAATTTCGTCTAACAGACAGGTCCGCAATATTTTTAATGTGGGGAAATGTATGAGGCAGCGCTGTCGTTACCTCCACATCTACAATTTGTGGCCGAGCCCACACCCGCTCTATCTGTGCTGTTTCAAAGTATTTGTATTATATTAATAATAAATGAATAATTCTTTCGACTCCTGTAAATAAAATCTAAACTTCCTTGTAAAGGAAAGTGTTCCCGTAGCTCTGTTGGTAGAGCATTGCCCTGGCAGCGCAGGATTTGTGGGTTCGTTTCCCCTGACAGGCGTGTAGCTTGAGTGTGCCACACTCAAAAATATTTGAAGCAACCCCAAAATATTTGACACCCTGTCAGAAGCCATATGCTAGATTTTTCCAACAATTACGACATTCCTTACTTTCTCCAATTGCCCGACGATTTCCTAATAATTTCGCCTCATGACGCTGTCCCAGTCGCTAACCTCCTCTCAGTCCTAAAAGTGTTTGCTGAACTCGGGATCCCTATCGCCCATTCTTGTTCAATTTCTGCTCAAACTTTCCTGTACCTCAGTGGTTATAGCATGGCGTTAACAACGCCAAGGTCATGGGTTCGATCCCAGGGATTGCACCTACTTAGAAACAATGTGTAGTATAATGCAATGTAAGTCGCTTTGGATAAAAGCATCTGCCAAATGCATAAATGTAAATGTAAAAATTTAGACTCTGTTAAATTTCAGACCTCCTTACCAAAAGAGAAAATTGATAGAATTATCCTCTCCTTTCCCTCGTGTCTTCAGTTCAAGCGTTGGAAGATGAAATTTATATCCTACGAATGTAAAAACAAACTAATTTACGGATTATGTTTCTAAACCAATGGAACGGGTAAACTTTTTATAAACCTCCTATCCTCCCCTCTCGACATCCAACTCTTTACCGACGCTGCCCCCTCCGAGGGCTTCGGCTGTGTTTATTAGGGCCCCTGGTTTGCGCCGACACGGCCACCCCAGCTCCTCGATTCGCCTCAGTTCCCAGCCTCTTTGGCCTTATTTGAGCTCTATCCCATTGTCGTAGCAGCCTTTCTCTAGGGCAAAGAATGGTCAGCTAAAAGTATTTTAGTGCATTGTGACAATGGAACCACGGTATTCTGCTTTAATAAAGGTCATCGTAGTTCCCCAGCATTTATGCATTTTCTAAGACGCCTTACCTGGATTTCAACCCGCAGTCAATTGTTATACGTAATCACGGAGCACGTTCCGGGTTCCAAAAAATCAAATCGACTCTCTTGTTTTTCTTTTCATCCTTCAAGCTTTTCTCACAGGACAATTTTATTATTCAGCACGGAAAAACTTCAAGTCATTTCACCTCGCGTATAACCTACAATTTCCGGATTTCTCTCCTATCCATCACCTCTTTCATATCTTAAAGTCACCACGTTAAAAGCATCCAAGTCGGTTCCATTAAAGGCTACTTAAGCGGCCTACAATTTTTTCCATAAATAAATTTTTGGCGAACCGCCCCCAGCGTTTAACAATTCACAAACCTCCCTCCTCATTAAAGGCATTCAAAGAATCCACCCTTCCCGCCCCGATACCAGACAGCCTATTACTTTTAACATACTCACCAGCTGCATTTACACCCTCCGTCTTGGCTACCACTCCGTTGACACCGCTCGCACTCTTGACCCAATGTTTTTATCTTGGCCATCTTTGGTTTTCTCCAGTGCTCCGAACTATCCCTCACTTCTCGCTTCAATCCTACTATCGCCGACTTACAGGTTTTGGACAACGAAACAATAACTTTATTAAACAAAGTAAAACAGACCAAGCAAAGAAAGGCCATTTTATTTATACCTTTAACTTACCGTCTCCCATTTAACCGTATCTCTCTCTCTTAAATTATCTGCACATGTAGACATTCCCTGGTCCAGTCTCCATACGTTCCACTTTTCGTCATCGACTTATCACCCCATTACAAGGGTTCGATTTTAAAAACACTCAAAATTATTTCTCACTCAGTCCGCAGACCAATTTTCTAGTCATTCGTTCCGTATATAGGCGCAGCAACCACAGCCGCTCAAAAAGGTCTTTCACTATCAAAAGCAAGCTCCAGGCGCTGGTCATCCAAAGCGTTCAAAACGTACACTAGATCCAGCCACTTTCACATCCGAAAAGCTCAGATAGATTTCATTATAAGCATCACCTGTGCTCCTCCACTTTTTAACCTCTTTCTCTTTTTTTGAAATTATTCCCTCTATTTTCGTCTCACAAACCACAATTTTCGTTCGTCAAATAAAAAAAACACATTTTAGCTTTACTTATTCACTTGCAGGCCCCTGTTCTTGGGCAGAGCTTTGTCCTCTCTTTAAGCACTGGCCAAGCCCTCCCCGCTTGAATAGCAGTGAGCCTGTCTTGCTAGTTCGGAAGTCGTGCAGGACCACCCGGTCCTCACCTTCGCCACTCCGAATTGCTGGTGGAGCCCCCCCGTCCGAATGCTGTGGGCATCACCCCTTCGATTGCAGTCGCGGGCCTACCTGTCCGATGCAGTGAGCATCTCCGTCGTAGCTCACGTCGGATGCTGCGAGGGCCCCCCCATCGAACGGAGAAACCAGTTTCAAAAATTTCGCTTTTCTTAAAATATAAGCCTGTCCGCGACAACGCTTTCGTTCAACTGCCAGCCGGTTTTACCCATCCGATGCTGCGAGCATTAAGCTCCCGACGGATGCTGCGAGAACCCTCTCGGTTGAACGTTTTGTTTCGCTTTATTTCGCTTTTACACCACTTTTAATTCTAGATTGTCCGCCTATTCGTATAACACTGTTAAGACCCGAGTAAAGAATGCAGAAATGAAACTTGCAAGATCCGTCGTCTTCGTCTATTTCGAATAGACTGTCTGCTCGCCGGGCTGTCCCCTCCAAGGCCGCAAGCACCTCACCTCAAGTTTTCGTTGAATACCGTGTTTTGTTTTGCCCTTATTCCGCTTTCTAGCCATCACATTGTTTATTTCGTTTTCTCAATTTGCTGATTTCTTAATTGCTATTACCTTGCCTTCGTTATGTTGTCACTACCCGACCGCTGACGGGGCTTAGCCATCCGGCGTCGCGAGCTTTTCGAGCTCCCGTCAGGCGCTGCGAGAGTTTTTTCGGACCCTTCCGGTCCAGCATTGTTCTATTCAAACGCCTTCACGACGCTATTATTGCCTTTACATTTTTTTTTTTTTCCGCGGCTGTCCTGCAATTATTCAGCTTTTTGGGGGAGTACTCTGGGTTCGGGCCAAATTCCGACTTTGGAGCCCTCCCCCCGGACAGCACACCAAATGCCCATCAGTGATCATTCGCGATTGTATGTTAGTGCAAACTCGTGAATATTGATTTAACAATAACATTGAGGAACATTGAAGAATGCCTTGAGAAACCATAGATTTTTTTACATGCTTCGCTTGTTTTTAGGTGGGGGGGGTACGTGTTACTAATATCCTTAATTACAAAAAACTTTTTGTTGCCAGTTTATCAACTCAGTTCATCATGTGTTCAGATTTTACAATCTTTTAATGCTTTGTTACATTTGATTATTGTAATGAAGAATTAACTCAAAAAAGGACTGATTTTGGCAGATATATTTAAAAGTCAACAAAATAATATTGCTCCAAGTTGAAGCTGAACAGCTCTAAATAGAAACGACAGCTAGAATTAAAACATCTCAGACGTTCTGGGCATCAGGAGTCTTACTTTCTGTGTTTCCAACAGGTTCTTAAGGACAATCTCAGTGATCCTGTTCCTCAACAAACAGGACATGCTGGCTGAAAAAATCCTGGCGGGCAAATCCAAACTTGAAGATTATTTCCCAGAGTATGCTCGCTATACACTTCCTCCTGAAGGTACATGTCCTGCATATAACCAGAATATTAACATAATATGTGCTTCTCTCTATTACACAGAAAATAAAAACATGTTTTTATCTGTTTGAAAGAATTATTACTTTAATTTGAAATCATCATCATTTGATGTACTTGTCCAATTGTTGTTGTGAAACTGAGCCATCCACTTCTCTCTTTTCAGGTTAGATCTAGTTTTACCTGGTACTAGGGCTGTATGATTATGACAAAAATCGTAACTGTCGATTATTATTTTGATATTGTAATTGTGATTAATAATGTTCATTGTTATATATATTGAGATGGTTGATATATAGAGAGGGTGCTCATTAACATGGATCACAGAATGAACTTAAAGGAGGGCCATGCTTGTAACCCACCAAACCAATAAGACAGTTTTATTGCATTATGATGTACAGTACCAGTCAAAAGTTTGGGAACACTTTATTAATATTTTTTTTACATTTTAGAATAAAAGTAAACTCATCGAAACAATGAAATAGCACAAATACCACAACTTTGGGAATTGTTAATTATGTTAAATGTAAATAAACTAGGTTATATTGTACTCTATGCATATTGCAAGGCATATTTAATTTAGTCACCTTTGTCTAGAATTTACAGAAATGTTTGCTTGACATTTTACCACCCAGTTTCTTGAGGAATTATCCTGAAAAGTTTTGAAGGAGTTGCCCTCTATCCTATGCTCTTATTGGCTGCTTTAGCTTTATTGTTTGGTTCAAATTTTCTATTTCAAAAACATTTTTTAAATAAAATTGTAATTTTCTAATAAAAGAAATGTAAATGTTGTCACAATTAGATTTTTGTATACAGTAATATTTTTAAACATTTAAGCAAACGGCTTCAAATTTTTACGATTTTAAGGAACATTTCAGTTCCACAAAGAGTTTCTCAACAAAAGTCAATTAGATATTAAATAGGCATAACAAGTCAGGAATGAACTCTGGGGAATAATTCAAGACAGCAGGGCTGGATGCTGGGCAGCAGTGATGGACCAAGGTGGTGGGTGGGGCTGGAGCACCGGAGCAGGAGCAGTGAGGCACGGCAGGGCAAAGGGGGGGTAGGATGGCCGATCGGGCCTTGGAAAGTTGGGCGGGGGAAGAAAAGAAGCCAGGGTCAAAGCTTGAAGCAGAAGGCTGGAAGCAGTTGAGCAGCCCTGGAGCCAGACCTTATAGGGAAAACAAACCAAAACATAACAGCAACTAACTGGCTCTGGAACAACTAGACACACAACACTGGACAAGAATATAAAGCGTTTAACTGGTAGAGCGCACACAATGGTCTGACATAGGACAGTAAACAAACAAAGAATATAAAGGGAAGATAATTGTTAAACATAACAAGGAACAGGTGTGGGGAATAAAACAAATGAAATGAGCTAACAGGATAACAAGAGTGAAAAGCCATACCCATTGACCACAGACATAGGCTGGTTGCAGAGTCCAGTGCCAATTGTACATTGCCTTGGTCCACCTGGATGTTCAGGCCAAAACCTTTTGCACTGACGCAGGTGCATTGATGCCACTGGAAGTTAATTGTGGGCATACTCTATTTACAGTAACTGCTGACACTTCGATCTCTGATTCTGCCCGTTGGTCTAAGAGTGTCAAACCAGGTGACAGACTTGCTGAGGTACCGATCTATCAGCAGAACTCCTTCCAAAGCCGAGAGACAGAATAAGGACCCTTATTGGAAACCATGTCAACCGGGAGACAATCAACTTGGAATACATGATCGTTCATGATTTGAGCTCTCTTTGGCAGAAGGGAGCTTGGGCAAAGGAATGAAAGGGACGCATTGGAGAAGCGGTCCACTACTGTCAGGACAATAACCTTATCTCTTATGGGCAAGGGTTGGAGCAGACCAACAGAAGCTTTTGTTTTAAGCGCAGGAAGGACAGGCCAACATAAACTGCCAGATGTCATAACTTCATTAAAAACGCAAACAAAAATGCTGACAGATGGCAGACAGTGATCGTCACACGGTTGTTCTTGGACCCCAGCCAGTATGAGAGAATAAAGTTGAACCGGCCAAAGAAGAGTGCCAAGCCTTACCGAGCATTGAGCTCCTTGGATAAATGGATGTACTCCATTGTGTGTTTTTATGATCTGTCCTGACCAAAAATGGCTGTGCTGCACCCTCCAGCCAATGACACCACTCACCCAAAGCCCACCTTGCCATCTTTGGGGGACCGCTGAGACAGGACTTTACCTACCTCGAACTTAGAGGCGTCTATCTCAAAAGTTAACTGCAGTATGGGACCTGGAACAGAAAGCACAGGAGAAGAAATTAATAGGACTTGAGTTCATTAAAGGCCTCTGCTGGTCCCACTTAAACTGAACATTAGAGAAGGTAATGAGGGGTGCAGTTACCTGATCAAAGTTCTTGATGAATCACCAGTAGAATTTGGTGAAACCCAGGGAGTGCTGTAGTGACTTTTGGCAACAGCACTTACCTTGATGGGGTCTGGACCATTCCTATCCACCTAAATGATGTGGCCCAAAAACACAACCACTTGTGTGTGGAACTTGTACTTCTTCACGTTGACATATGGCTGGTTCTCCAGGAGCCATTGAAGGACTTGGTGGACATGCTGAGTGTGCACCTGCAAATACATATCATATCATACAATATCATCCAGGTACACAAATACAAATTGATTAGGCATGTCTCTCAGCACAACATTCACCAGAGCTTGGAGAACTGCTGGTCCAAATTTTCCCCCAAAGTGTTCCATAGGAGTGTTATAAACTCATGGAAACAGACAAGGTGTTAGGCATTCTCAAGATCCACTTTAGTGACGACCTTGGCTCCCTGCCAAAGCTTTAGGGCAGGTGGCATAAAAGGTAAGGGGGTGCCTGTTTAACTCATTTTGCCGTTCAGCTCTCTACAGTCAATACAGGGTTGTTTAATGAAGAAGAACTTGGTGCCAAGAGGGGAAGAAATAGGACAAAGTACCTTTTATAATGGCCCGCCTTTATGAATTATTAAATATATTTGTCCACGGCCTCTTGTTTTGGGACTGACGAGGAGTAAAGATGTCTTTGGGGGGAGTTAAATAATAGTTACCTGGGAGGTAATGATGTGGCCCAGGCTTTGGTAAAGACCTGTCAAGGATTGTGGAGATCTGTGTCCTCTGCCTGCAACACAGAGAAGAAGGCAACACCCAGACAGAAACTATGACAAGATGGGTTCCAGGCCAATATTGCCTGCCCAATCAAAGTGTGCTAGTTTTGCTCCAGCCAGGGGTGGCCCTAAATAATTGGGTCATTGGGTGAGTTCATCAGCAGCAGCACAATGCTCTCATGGTGATTGCCAGACACTACTAGACTTGCATTAGGGGTACAATGGGTAATGTGGAAGAAGTCAGCCCTTAAGGGACCAGGCCTTGATGTTAGGAGGTAGAGGGATGGCCGGATTGCCCCATTGCTTGGCTATGGTGATATCTAGGAAGTTCCCCTCGGTCCAGGAGGGCCAGAGTGTGTCTTCCCCTGAAAAGAAACAGAAACTGGCAAGAGGGTAAGAGAGATTAGGGAACAGGAAGGTGTCCCAAATGTACAAAGTGACCCAGCTTTCCACAGTACAGGCACACCACCTAAGCCAGACGATTTTGCTTCTGATGGTGAGTCAGATGAAGGCGCCCCAGCTGCATGGGCTCGGAGTCGGAAGGAGAAGGTGACAAAAGGACAAAGGAGAAACTTGATAAAACGTCGCCCCCTCAAACCTTCAGAACAAGCAAAGAGAGTGTTGTTGTTTATATTGAAGAATTCTACTCCACACGCAGGATCGATGAAGTTATCCAATTTACAATTTTCCCCCTCCAGGAAACAGGAATGAAGGGCCCTCTTATTCCAGTAACAGGAATCCACCAAGGTCTTACTGGATATCATCAACATCTACTGGAACAACCTGATCATCTCCTGAATAAAATCCTTAAAGAAAGAACAGAAAGGTGCACAAGTCTTCTAAATGGCGGTACCCCACTCACGAGCCCTGCCAGGGAGGAGAGTCAAAAACACCCGGTATGAGTTTGGGTTCCAGTTGAAGTTTGGGTGGTGTAAGGGCTCTGGAGAAGAATGAGCATAGTTGGCGTCTGGCCCACAACCTTCAAACAGGGATTGGACGGATGCAGGTTCAGTGTAATTTTATTGCCACAGAGAATTACTCATGTAATTTAATTTGTCTAATTTATTAAGATATTAAATAGGTATTATATAGTCAATGAGATAATAAATAATTTGATATTAAGTAGGTTGACAGGATAACGAGGGATGGGGCAGACACCACACCGGAACACATGGCAAGCTGTCAAAACAAATGCCATGTGCTCCACACAAAATAAACATATGATGTATGCGTGAACCGAATAGTAACCTAAAGAGTAACACTTGAAAACCACCATCTGACAGGCTGCAGCCGTCCTTACAATGTGTGCATGCAATGTGGATAAATGAAAACTATTTAAACTAGAAAAATAACATTTCAAAGACATTTGAAATAATAAACTGTAGTTATTAACTTTAACACCATTTGCATTTAGTTGTATAATAAAGTAAATGCGCTGGACCACTGTAATCATGGCTTTTAATGATTACGTAATCAATGCACCCGTATTCGTAATCCCAATTAATATTTTGAGTAAATGTGCAGCCCTACATGGTACCAGATTAGCTCATTAGTAAGATTTCTCAAAGATAATGTTTATTTTAAAGCTCAGTATAGTTGTCTTATTTGTATGCATTTTACTCCTAAACACCTCACATCTTAGACAAAGTTTGTGTTGTTTTCCAGATGAAATATGAAACTTTTATGCTCCCTTAATATGTCCCCTCTATTAATTAAACATTTACATATACAAAGTAATAATGCCTGTGGTCTTCATACACACAGCAACACCTGACCCAGGAGAAGACCCGAAAGTGTCCAGGGCGAAGTTTTTCATCAGAGATGAATTTTTGGTATGGTCTTTTACTCTGAGCATTATCTGTGATGTCAACACACTATTTCATCATGACAAAAGCACTGACAAAGTTTGCGCAATTTTACGTGTAAGCCATATAGATGAATTGTTTGATGTTTTTACATAATTGCTTTGTTTTTCTGCTTAATTTTGTATGCTAATTTTTTAATTGTTTTGGATTTATTAAAGGGGCCCTGTTATGTCCCTGTTTGTAAAGTCTTGATATTGTTTTTCAGACCTTTTAAAATAGGTTTTAATGCTCAGTTGTGCAAAAGTTCAGAAATGTGACACCCCTTACCATAGCAGACTTCCCAGGTGTAAACACTGGTAAACAATGGTGTCAATTTTGCATCATCAGTTAACTATGGGCAGTTAGTAAACAATGTCATCAATTTTGCCTCTTCAATTAACTATGGGCAGTGTTGGTTATGTCTTGGTTATGACTATAACTGATATTCTGTAATGAAGAGAACGAGACGTTATGTTGATGTGACAATAGAGGTTCTCTTTTGAGAGTCCTATCATCTCTGATAATATCAACAGTTTACCAGGTACCGTGGAATGAAGACAGGTGAGCCTAATTGTGCTTTGTAATGAGAAAATTCAGTGACATTCTACTGTAATGTGAGGCACCTCCCTGTCTCTGCAGAGATGGGAGTGAGCTCACAACTAGGGTAGTCACAGTCAGTGGCCTTTCCTTGAGCTGCGTGTTGAGACACCTGCCAGGCACCTGCTGGAACAGCACTGAGAAGTGTCCTACCCTCTCCTGGAGACAGAGCCTTACGGAAGCCACATCCTACCAGAGAGAGGTTAACGGGGACAAATATCTCATACAGACTCACCAATCTGTGGAATATTCATATAGAGGACCCAACTGCGGATGACCCTCCCACTGGTGAAGGTGGAATGGAGGAAAGAAAAGGGAATCTCTAGGTATGGAGCACTGAGCTCAGGTATGAGGACATATCTGGAAGGGCCATACACACAAGTACCAACACCCTGCTGGCCTGAAAGGACTGCACCAACTGAACAGTTGATGATGTAATAGCAATAGTCACCACACACACATTGAGGTAGCACAGGTGGCTGTCTAGTCTTTTGTATATATTGGACAGCACAGTCTCAGTAGTGCATCTCTGTGGGCCCTCTCCATAAAAGGAACACCAGGTAGTGAAAAGACACCACTTCGAGGTATAAAGCTGCCTGGTAGAAGGGGCTTTAGTTTGAGTGATGGTGTCTATCGCTGCTGGTGATAAACCCACTACAATCCTCTGCATCATCATTATGCTCTGCTCCTCAGAGGATTCAGCCAGGAGGGAGCTGTTGTCAGGAGCATTAACTCCAAAAACCAAGTCTGGTAGGGCCAGTATGGCCAGTATCCATTTGAAAGATTTAAGACAGGCAGCACTGACTGTGCACACTCAATGGTGAGGTATGCTATAATGGAGACTGAATCCATATCCATGCAGAGAAAAGAGATGCTCTGTATGGGGGAGAGCTTGCTGTTTTCCCAGGGGAACTAATGTCCGAGTCGGTATAAGTCAATTTCCCTGTGCATACACAAATGAGCTCATGAGATAATAATAAGCCAAAATAAGCCAGTCATTGAGGTTGGAAATGTCCACAACCTGCTATCTTAATGGAGCAAGAGCAGGCACTGCAACCTTGAAGAGGACAGGGAGAGGCCCAAGGGCCCAACCTTATATTGGTATGCCCTCCCTTCAAAAGCAACTCGCCAGAATGGTGGTGTTCTCATCTCAAACTGAGGGAAAGGGAATGCCCCTGAACTTGGGTAAACATCTAGTGAACTGGATTGCGAACCATCTCTGCATCATGCATCTGTGCAAGGTTAAGCCATAATTGTTACCTTTTGGACCACCAGAGTGGGCATCCTAGTATATACAATTCCACTCTAACCCAATGCTTGTGGCAGGCTGAAAAAGCACAGCTGCAAACCCGGCATAAGCTTTATCCCGAGCTTGACAGCCAAAAGGCAGGAGCTTGAAGTATTTGTTCATGGCGGAAAGCAGGAGTTCACTCTCCAAAGGTTGCAACCGACAATCTCCATTGTGGGCTGAGAACATCACTGCCACTTTGCTCATCAGCCCAGATGGAGAGAACGAGTGGGATGGGGCATGGAAGGTTTGCAAGGATTGACTCAGATGTCCCTGTATCACTTGTGGTGCTCGCCAAACCAGATGACTGTGGCAAAATGGGAAGCAGCCACAGTGGCTCTCGTCTTTATGGAGAGATGAAAGCAGGCCCAAAAAGCCATGAAGTCGAGGCAGACTTCATGGCTGTCAGAGTGACGTATCCACATCCAGGGAACAGATGCGATCTGTAAGCATTAGATAGGAACTTCACCCTTCAGACAGATGGTTGTGCAGCAGAACACACAAAAGCAATCCGCTATAATGCACCTTATATCCAGCAGCAAGGAAGGAGGAGAGATCAGAGAATGATCCATAGCTTTTACCATCATGCAGCTTAGAAGAACAAAAGGTGAATGAGTGATGTTGTCACCTCTTACACCTGTACATACAGGGCAGATATTGGCATGCAAATTCCATCCAACAAATTTAATTTGCTTTTGATATGATTGGGCTTTCAAGAGTGAACTCCTAGTGGCATGCCAATGACACCATGTCTTATTCCGTCCATCAGGAAACAAACTTAAAAAAGTGAAATAATCTGCAACTAAAACTAACATCAACAAAATAAGCTTAGCTAGCAGGCAAGCAGAGGTTCTTGATGCTGTTTTCCATACAATGTGCAGCACACATAAAAACTTGTGTAATTTTCAAAAGCAGTGTTAAAAATAAATTTACCACTGTTCCTTAAGTTTGTGTTAAAAAAAGAGGTTTAGAATAGGGGTGAAGGAACAGTGTCTCTTTGTCATGGCAACAACACACTAGTAAAGTAACTTAACCAGGCCTCCACTAGTTTTTTTTTTTGCATGCGACTTGGGTGGGAATTAATTCAAGTTAATTTTATTTATATAGCACTTTTTACAATGTTACATTGCTTCATAGCAGCTGTACATAAAAAAAGAATAGCAGTAAAACACAAAGAAAATGTCTGACATGTTAATGGTATTATTGCAATTAATATGTGTGGGATAAGACTAATACTATAGTAGGCCTATAGTATGTTTACGAACAAAGAGCTGACTGAACCAATAAAGGCACAAAATTGTTTAGCAAAATACCAGCATTCCAGCTTACATAAGAAAGGTATATAATAGGCTACATCATGGGACAGTGCTATAAGGGATTTGCAATAGTACCATGAACTACGCAACATGCAAAAGCAGCATACATACATACATACATACAAACATAAAATATATACAGTGAAATATTGGACGTTTATAATTTACAAAACCCTAGTCTAAATTAGACATCAGCAGTCTCCCATCAAGCAAGCCAACAGGGCGACAGTGGCAAGGAACCAAAACCCCAATGATGTATAGATCAGCCAGGCTTATGTAGAGAAGCCAGGCTTGACCAGGAGGACGTTAAAGCTGCAATTTGTAACTTTTAGATGTGAACAGAGTTTATTGTGATTAATTATAGTTAATTGTAGGTGTAAAACTGATGGTTCCAACTATATTTAATATGTCGTGCACTGAAAAATCGTGACAACAAAAGCGGTGAGGCATAATGTTACTAATTGCAGCCATCACATCACACTGCTGTGACTAAGCAAGGAACAAATTAAAGCTAAAGGTTGTCATTAAAGGTTAAAGGTTAAATTATTTAAATAAGGGAAACTGTGACGTACATTCCCAGAAGAAAAGTCAGGAATAGTATTTGATGTAGTTCAGGAAAAGTGTTTCCGTTAGAGAAAATGACTTGCTTTGGAGTAGACTATGAGCTTTGTAATTTCGCAGATTGATTTCATGCCCAAACAGCAACATTACATACTACACGTTAAAAATGTAAAAAAAAAAGCAAAATGCAACGTAAAGTAAAATGCAACTTTTACTTTATTATTTGTGTTGTTGACACAAACTAACATGGAAAATTAGAACTGCATGAACAAAATGAGCAAATATAATTTTAGCAAATAATTTAGCAAAATGTAGTTTAAAATAGTTTGTTTTACACAGAAGGACAACATCTTTGCACATATATTAATATTCTTGTTGGAATAAAGTAACCTTGCTTCGGTTGTGTGTGTGTGAACCCACAGAAAATCAGCACAGCGAGTGGCACTGACAAGCACTACTGCTATCCCCATTTCACCTGTGCTGTGGACACAGAAAACATTCGTCGCGTGTTCAATGACTGTCGTGACATTATTCAGAGGATGCATCTGCGCCAGTATGAACTCTTGTGATTAGCTGCCTGGATCAGTCACTCCTCCAGTCAACAATAATCCAGTCCCACATCACATGGACTGTCTGAGATCTACTGAGAACTACAATCTTGTCATCTTATGTTTCTCTGCTTTCTGCTTTTCACTTTTTGCTCTTATTATTTATAGTCTCTCTCTCTATTTATATATATGTGTATGTGTGTGTGTGTGTGTATGTATGTATATATGTAGTGCCTTGCAAAAGTATTCATACCCCTTGAACTTTTTCACATTTTGTCACATTACAACCACAAACTTAAATGTTTTTATTGAGATTTTATGTAATAGACCAACACAAAGTACCACATAATTGTGAAGTGGAACGAAAATGATACATGGTTTTCAAAATTTTAAGCAATCAAAAATCTGCAAAGTGTGGTGTGCATTTGTATTCAGCCCCCCTGCGTCAATACTTTGAGCCACCTTTTCGAGCCACCTTTCGCTGCAATTACAGCTGCAAGTCTTTTGGGGTATGTCTCTACCAGCACATCTAGAGACTGACATGTTTGCCCATACTTTGCAAAATAGCTACAATAGCTCCATTATAGCTCTGGCTGTATGTTTAGGGTCATTGTCTTGCTGGAAGGTGAATCTCTCTTCCCAAGTCTTTTGCAGCCTTTCTTCCAGGATTGCCCTGTATTTAGCTCCATTCATCTTCCCATCAACTCTGACCAGGGAAGGCCTTCACAGAACAGGTGTATTTATACTGAGACTAAATTACACACAGGTGGACTCTATTAACTAATTAGGTGACTTCTGAAGGCAATTGATTGCACTGGATTTTATTTAGGGGTATCAGAGTACAGGGGGCTGAATACAAATGCACGCCACACTTTTTAGATTTTTATTTGCTTAAAATTTTGAAAACCGTATATTATTTTCGTTCCACTTCACAATTATATGCTACTGTGTGTTGGTCTATCACATAAAATCTCAATAAAATACATTTAAGTTTGTGGTTGTAAGGTGACAAATTGTGAAAAAGTTCAAGGGGTATGAATACCTTTGCAAGGCACTATATATATATATATATATATATATATATATATGCGTGTGTGTGTGTATGTATGTTTCTACAGTGGAGTGTATGTATGTTTCTGCAGTGGAATGTATGAGTGTGTGTGCATGTCAGCTCTGTTTTACATTTTGTATCACTCCCAGGTCATTCCTCTTTTTATTTTGTAGTTTCCTAGCATTGGCTGTATTTAGGCATGATTGCATTTGAACAAGAATCCTGTTTACCTGTGTTAGGGAGGTCTGACTTTGGGTTATTGGGAAGTACTTGACATAAAGGATAAAGGGGTGTATGAAAGGTTTAATGAAGCACTTTGAATCAGTTTCCTAAAAAAAGGCCAGAAGGTAAAACTGACAATGTAGCACCTCTAATTTATTACTTGCCACTTAAGTTTAGTTTTAGTTTTTTAATTGCCTATTTGTTTGTTTTCTGCAAAGCATGCAGAAAAGACTTCAGGGCTAGACAGGAGTTTGTAACCAACTTCAGAGATTATAGTGTTGTTTAGGTGCTTGTGGGATTTGTTGCGCTCTACATCACTTGTTTAACAGACATTGGAAGCCATTCGTCTTGGAGTGAACCCACTGACTGGCCAGCTGATGTCTTTAGCATGGGCAACATCCATGTGGGTGGTAGATATAAAGATAAACAATATATTTTTAGGGTTTTTTGTTATTCTAAAGAATGTGCAAGGTCACTCAATCTTGTACAGTACTGCAACATTTAATTTTGTATAAATTCAACAACAAAGACAAATCTTTGACTTGTGGAAGCTCTTTGTGCCTTTGATTATGGCTGTACCTGTAAGTGAGGATAATGTGTGTGTGATTGGACAGCACTGTACAGCTTGATGTCAAATCTTACAAGCAGCACAGTGTGCTGATGGAACAACCTCTCTGTAGGCAGATTTTTTCCTTTTTTGTAAAGATTCAAAAACCTTTTGCTAATCTTTTACTATAAAAAATCAACTAAACTATACAAAAAATCTTGTATACAATATGCAAATTTAACCACTATTGTTCAGAAGTTGCAAATACAGCTCATCTTTAATTTCTGTTTTTGTCCAAGGGAATCAGCTTTAAAATATGTTGGAAATCTTTTCAATTATCCAATATTGCTACCTTGTTTTGAGCATGGCACATATTTAGATGCAACATATGCAGACATGTGGGGTGGTGCCAGTAAAAATGTATAGATATGTGTGACTGTATGCGTGCGCGCATACATGTACATACACATACTATATGTTGTACATCATCGGTTTTGTGTACATATACATTTATAAAAGATTAAAAATATATTCTATAAATAATATATGTACAATTATTCATAATATGGGTGCCTACATGTATACATAATTATTACTGTTTAGAGAGGTTGTATGCATACACAAAGGCGTAATTTAGAAATAATGAGTAACTGAGACTAGCAATTTAATATTAGCCAACTAGAACACCCTGAACACAGACGTTGTGAATGTGAGCATGGATAGGGTATACTCTCACCTATGGGGCAATTTGTCATCATTTACGCTTATGTTTTTCCAAACCTGTATACTGCTTTTACTATGGAAAACACAAATCTATGTAGAATAAAAACTGCAATTGTATGATAAAAGCTTACAATGACAGTTCACAGTGGCTGCGAATCTCTTAGATTTCAAAAAGAACAAATATGTACTTTTATCTTAAAAATAGTCCATTTAGCTTATGTGCCATATCAGGCTTGTGCAGTTTGCAGAATTCAATTGAGATTGCTCATTAAATTTCAAAATTTTAACTGAATTTAAATTAAGGTAGCAAACAGGAGGAGGTATTGCAATTCAAACATAATTGTAGGTAGAACAAAAATAAATTGTTCAAAGAGATTTAAATAACTAGTAAGTGTAGTTTGTAGTGTAGCTTAATTTAAAAAGAAATATTTCATTATTTATAAGTGAACTTTTCTATACCAAGGTGGAACACTTCATTTCCCAGAATGCCATTAACACTTGAACCTTGACAAAAAGTGGAATTCTCATTTAAAATTCCAGTTTAACTTCCTGTGGGGTATTTCCAATTAAATTAAAATATAAAGGGTGTCAGTTCTGCAATGCTGAATGTTGCACAACCTAAGCCATAAGACAGCTTTGTGTGAGGAACAGAACAAATTCTGTGCATTCTGCAACAATCTAACCTTCCGCTAAGCCCTAACCTGTGTTTATGGCATTGGGTTTCATATGTGGTAGCCAAGCTGCACTATGATACCTAGAAAATGATAATTTAACATTCCCATTTATCTCAGTAAAAGTTTCTCAGCTGGTACATGACCCGAAATATGTCAGGACAACAAAAAGGTTTGTCTGTTCTACAATTTTATGAGCAGTCCAAATAATTTTGGCAAAATATATGTACTACAGTTTATTAAAATACTTGTCACTTATATATTGTAGTATTCAGTTCTCCCTTGGTGGTGTAGTTTCAGCATTTAACAGCAGGGGCTAATCTAATTAACCTAGACTGGTGTGTCGTAACCAACCATGACACTGAATTTCTGAATGCAAATGCAGGTCAGTAATTTGACGGTAAACCACTTAAATTTTGGTCGCACAAAACCATATCATGACTTATATCACTTAGAACACACACTATAAGTCATATTTACAATCTTTGTAATATCTATCCTGAGCTTGACGGATGCTATGAGCTGTCATTGTATGGAAAAGGGCTATCCACTGGAAAATATCAGCATACAGATTTAGAAAACACAAGCAATTAACAATTTTCTTGTAACATTGATGCATTTGTGAAATACACAAATGATGTATTGTGATATAATGATGAGCCATACATTTCTGAATTCATTGACAAAGTTTGCACAACCCAATACATTGATCATTTGGATCCTTGACCAAATCTTGAGGTTTAACTGCTTTCATGAACATGACACTTCTAGACATGAAGGAACTGTGTGTGTGTGTGTGTGTGTTGACTTGCAGCTGTGATTGACTGTAACAGTGGTAGATCTGCTTTATTCTTATTCAACTTCTACATGTTTATACTTATTTCAGAAACCAAAAATATGAATGACAATGAAGAATAAAAATATTTGTGTCTAATTTGTTTTATATTTCTTACTGTTTATTTTAATAAAGAGGTCCTATGGTGTAAATGTTGTGGTGTAAACTGTCCTATGGTGTAAATGAAAAGTAAAATAGCTTTCCTGTAGCTCAGTGGTTAGAGCATGGCATAAACAATGGCAAGGTCATGGGTTCGATCCCAGGGATTGCACATACTTAGAAACAATGTATAGTATAATGCAAGTAAGTCGCTTTGGATAAAAGCGTCTGCCAAATTAATAAATGTAAATATTCTGCAGCAGAGAAAAGACATTTTAGATTATTATCTGGTGTCCTGTTTTGTTGGTGTCCTGGAGCGTAACTGGAAGCAAGCAAAACTATAGGTATTCCCTACAGCATGGAAAGAGTGTGTTTAAAATCACAGAAAGGCCTTAAAAACTCCAGATCTGCCTCCTTTTCAAATCTTTTAGAAGAAACAACCCTAGACCCTAGATATCTATTTGATACAGTGGGTAAATTAACAAAAAGCGTCAATGCTTCAGACAGTTGTCGGTATCATAGCAGTGATGATTTTATGAATTTCTTTAATAAAATATTTTTAGAGAAAAAATCAAACATGAAATTGCCTGCTACACAATTACACCAGACAGCCCATATTGGTTTGCCCAACAAGCAACTCATTCACTACAATAAATAAGGATGAACTAAAAATAACTAGTAAAGTAAGGAGTAAAGTTTGTTTCATTTGGTTGATTCATTTAAGTCTATGCATAACACAGCAGTGAAACACTTGTTTACGCTCATGTTCATTTTAAAATATGCTTTGGTTTTCAGTTTGCCACAAGGTGGCAACACAGTTTGTTGGACATTTTGTTTTCGAAATAAGCAGCAGTGTTTGTGTTAAATGTTTGCACATAGGCTCACAGTCAAGAGTAGTTAACACTGTATAGTTTAAAAGGTTAAAATCTTAAAACAAGCATTGTTGTGAATTCTTTACATTATATATTTTAGTATTATATTTGTTTTATAGCTAGAGTTATGTATTATGTTAAATCCTTGTGGGATACGCATCTAAAATATGTACTACGCAATTTCTAGCGGTTACAGTTTGGGCGTATATAACGTGTTCTCCGATGTGCATGCAGAGCTGTCAGAATATGGCGCAAATACCTCTGACATTAAGCCTTTAATGTCTCGGGTGTTTGCCAAACTTCAATATTATTAGTTTCTCAGATGAAACGCATGTAAAAAGATGGCGCTAGTATCGCAGCTTACTTTGCTTTTATTGCTCGTTTAACTATGTTTATGATTTTGTATAATAGATCCTGTATTTGTTTTACTTTGAGATCATAACAAGGATGCCACATTGTAATGACGGGCCAGACACGTTCGGGTCCATCTGCAGTAAGTTTAATCACAGAGATGTCAAACATGAAAGGTACAAGCTCAATCATAAACCAAACAACAGGCGAGGGTCGGGACAGGCGGCGATCATAAACGTGGAACTGGCAAAGATTAGGGCAGGCGGCAGACAAAATCAAAAACCAATTACAAAATCCAAATATGCAGGCAGCAAGAATCACAATCCAAAACACAATCCAGGTCAATCACGATAAATCCAATAGATAATTCAGAAAACGAGAAATGTCACCAATGGCAAACAAGACTTTGCGATGAATAAAAGTTAGTGTCCGGTTTATATATTTAGTGCGGTAACAATGATCAGGTGCGAGTCCGGAAGTAATCAGGTGAATGCGGTGGTTCATGGGAAGTTGAAACGGTTAATACTCCAGGGAAGGTTCTTTCTGCTGTTGCGGTGGAGAGGGAGCTGGAGCCTCCACCGTAACACACATGATGTACCTTATGTTTACATGCTCTTTTTTTAATCTGTTTACTTTCTTGTTCTTGTCCTGCTAAATGCACGCTAAGAGAGCTGTTGATATTGTTTCATTTGTAATTTGCTATTTTATCACAACAGTATGTAGATATTTTTGTTTGACATTTAGTTATCTATTCTTGTTCATTTCTTTATTGCAGAAACCACCTCCCATGCATAACGTGCACAAAATTAAAAGGTGAAAAAGACATCTGATGACTCTTACAAAGTGGTTAACAGCATTAAATAAACCGGCATTTATTACAAAAATTCAGAATAGGACGCACGCAGCCCCCCGTCCTTTTTGGGAACTATAAAATATCGGTTGTAAAAACCTAGATCTCTCAATTGAGAGGGAACACATTCGATTGCCCCTATTGACAAGAGAGTCTCAAGTTCTCTGGCCAACGCTAAATGCTGCTCTCCTACTACCACAGTCTGCAAGATGCCATTGAAACAAGTAGGACTGGAGGTAATTTAGGGAGCAATTTGAGTGCTGGCCATGACTGGTCAGTCGTCTGTATAATTTAGAACCGTGACGTTGTGGTGTTTCAAGGAATTCAGCTGATGTTGTATTTTGCAGGTACCTTTTAAACACTTTGTTGTGCGCAATGCTACATGGCCTTGACTTGCCTATAAATAGGCCTGGTTTTACATGTGTTCAGATTCAGGTCCCCATGGCGTCAAGTCTGATGCAGGACTAGAAGCACAGTTAGATTAGGAATCACAATTGTGTCGCAAACAGGGCAGGTAGAATCATAAGGGACCCCTATCACCCCACACACAGTCTGTTCAGACTCTTACCTTCTGGCAGGCAATACAGATTGATCAGGACAAAAAACTGCCAGAAACCAGAACAGCTTTTTTCCAACAGCTACAAAGATCTTAAGATCTTATTTCCATAACCTTGACTTTATCCCAACACACTACCTTTTCTGATATTATTATTATTATTGGTATTATGGTATTGTACCTATAAAATACCTATTTCTTGTGCAATATCTTTATTTTATTTCATTTTTTAAATATATTTTTCTATACAGTCTACAACTGCAATAACTGCACTACAACTTACTATTTTGCACAGAACTTGTGTCTTTTGTTATGCAGATTGTTTTTTTAGGGCTTTTAGGTTGTTTTGTACTTTACACTGTCATGCGCCCTTGTATGCATCACACTATGTGCACTACACTTTTTAAACAGGACAATAAGGACAAAGGCACTATAACATTTAAAAAATTATTTGTTTTAGAAGTCTAATGACATTGTGACTGCAGTGTTTACTCCAATGGTTAAAGTTTAACAAATCTGGCTCACATCAGATCTCTGCCCCTTTCTTCTCTGTTCTCTGAAATCTGAAAAAGAAACCAAAAGCAAATCAATTAAATTACAGCAAGTAACATGCCCTGCTTTCTGGAACACCCCCAAAAGAATGTGATTTAGATTTCTTTTCCTGATAGCACGGCAGCAGAATTTTATACAATGAGGAAGATTATGCACAAGTGAAAAACATGACAGTTGACAATCTTCCCAGGAGTGGATGTCAGAGCAAATTTAACCCAGGGTCACACCATGCAATGCTCAGAGAAATTCATCTTAAACTTTATAAGCCCAAGTAAACATGTTAAATATTAAGTTTATGGAACACTTTACAATAAGGGTACGTGAATAACCATGTACTAATACCCTAATACTACATACACTGTGTTTACTAAAGGCATTAACTAATCAAGAACTTATGAAGAGCTATCCTTAACTATGACTGGAGTCATATGGATTTATGCATGAATAACGGCAGCCTTAACATGTAAGTGCATGTTTGATAATTAATGCATTGATTAACATTTATGGGCAAACTAAATCAAACAGCCTTTTTAGTAGTACACAAAAATAGTAATAGTAGTAATACAAAAATACTGAAGTTAAATGTACTTACATACAAATTGCATTTGTACTGCAAAAATAGTATTTTGTATTTCAATAATGTATCTAAAATACTGGCCATCCCTCTGTAAGAGGTAGTAAAGGTATGCCAGTGCAGAGCCATTGACCGTTTTATAGACACCTTAGGCTTGGATGTTATTGGGTCATGCACAGGGGAATGACCCTAAGCACACCAGCAAATCTACAACAAAATGGAAAAAGAAAGGAAACAAGGTGTTGCAATGGTCCAGTCAACACTCCTCAAGTGGCTCAGGTGTCGACTAGACAACAGGTGCACACTCCTGGGAATCAGCTCTGGCCTCAGGATGGAATTGGCTTTTAGCTCTGGCTCTGGAATAGACATGGTGGCTGGAGAGGGCTCTAACTCATGGTCCATGGCGGGCACTGACTCAGGCCCTCATTTCATGGAAGGATTGAGCATCCTCACTGGGTGGGTACTGGGCCAAAAGGCCCAGTCTGAAAGACAAGGAGGGGGAAACCACATCTCATCACACCACACAGGAGTACCCACTCAGCAAACTCTGCAAAGGTCTCTTTCGGCGACCCTTACACCACTTGTTCAGGCTGGCCTTGTTAAACACACAGACCGTGGTCCAGACAGTGTGTAAGGCATGAGGTCTAAAATCCCTCATGTAGTCCCCAAGAGAATGCTTCTCTTGCTCCAGGAGGAGGTTAAAAATTGCATTTCTGGCACTGTTTCTGCTGCCAAAGCAAGAGAGCACTGTTGGAAAAAGATTGCCAAATCGCATGAGCTCATGTAAGCTTCAGAAACCCGCATAACAGTTTCTTTTGAGCTTGGCAGAAATCCTGCCACTGTAAAATTACGATCTGACGACTGAGTTGGGAAGAAGAGAAACACCTCACGCCAGCAGCATGGCACTGTCAACATGTTAGCATCTTGTGCCAGACACCCCTCTTTATAGTACCCAGGTAGGATGGGGTGCTACGTTTGATTTTAGACAGAGAAGTTTTATAGGGGTGATTTGGGATTCCACTACGTCCCTTCCAGGCACCTTACTGTAGTCTTAAGGGGCTTAGTCAGCCTTAGATATGTTTCTGACTCTCAGCGTGGCTCTATTATTAGCATTGACACTGCTCAAGAGAATAAGGAATCTACAGGCTCTTTCTGTAGACCCCGCCTGTTAGGATTTTGCCCCTGGCTTAAGTAAGATCATTTTGCACCCTAGACCAGGCTGTATTCCTAAGGTGTTGGCTACTCTTGTTCACCCAGTAGTGCTTCAAGCCTTTTTCTCTGTCACCGGAACAGAAAATACTTCACTTGTTGTATCCAATTAGATTTTTGAGGATGTATGTCCACCAGGGGCGCCGCTCGCAATTTTGGGCCCTATGACAAAATATGAGATTTGGCCCCCCTAGTAGTGTTATTACTAATAAAGCAGATCTCTGGGGGCCCCTAAAGGGCGTGGGCCCTTATAATTGTCCTAACTTTCCCCCCCTTAGCAGCGCCCCTGATGTCCACCACAAGCCAGTGGTGTAAGATCTCTCAGCTCTTGTCCTCTGTGACCCTGGGTATTAGGGCACACTTTACCAGAAGTGTAGCATCATCTAAGACACTGTTTAGGGGAGCACCTCTATATGATGTTTGTGCTGCGGCAGGCTGGTCCTCCCACACACTTTCATTAGATTTAAGAGTTGAGACTTGAATTCAACCCCAGGTGCTTAGTTCCTCCTAGGTTGACAGTCTCTCTTCTGCTTCTGACGTTCTTTGTGCCAATGTTTCACAGCATCTGGGGCAGACCTAGGGTATATGTCTTGTTAACGCACCGGATTCAGATAATCAGCTCATTAGGAGACAGCTCTGTGAGCTAAAACAAGTGTGTTAAATAAGAGAGTCATACAAAATGTTCAGTGCTGTGGGTCCCCAGGATCAAGATTGAAAACCACTGATCTAGAACATAGCCTGCCTCAGAGCATGTTAGTCATGCAGTGTAACACCTGTATCCGGTATGTATGCAGAGTGGAGGGCAGTCGTATCCATTGTGCTTTTACACTGGCTGCATTTGCAATGCGTAGCTGATCAGCAATTTTCATAGATAAAACTCTGTAATGGGAAAGTTCACATTATTTTATTTTGTTTTCAAAATACATTTAGGAGAAAAGACTTGTTAATAAGCTTATTTTATTTACAGTGTGGATTATATAATTTTGATTTGTGGCATCAACATTGCTTTTGTTCTGCTTGTTTTCCATGTAGTGTGAGTTGTAGATAAAAGAAAGGTCAGCACACTTTTTACTGTGAAGTTTACGATAAAGGATAAGACAAAGGCACTGTATTCACCCCCTAAACCGGCACAGAAGTTTGGTGCATATCACCATCTTGTAATATATAGTTATGAATCCTGAATATATAAATATAAACTGAATATATAAATATAAAACACATATATATATATATATATATATATATATATATTATATATACATAAATATTATATATATAAACAAATTTTAAACTTGACTGGCTTGCTGGATTCATGGTACAGCCACAAGGAAACAAAGTATTAAACAGAACAAATAGAACATGACCCTGACAAAAGGCAGTTCTAGAAGCTATTGAATCATAGGTTGTATTTAATATATCACATAGCTTCTCCATTTTGGCATGGGCTTTACAGTGTAATATGTCATGTGTTGTTGTTCATCTGAGATTGACATGCTGTATCTGCTCGAGTGCTGTACCCGCGGTTTTTTTATTATGTTCTGATATGTAACTGATATGTCACAGTGGACAGTTATTCATAGACATTGCCTCTTTAACTAACCAAATCTATTTATGGTCATCTTCTTCCTGTATGTGAATATGTTGCCTGACATCATAATTGGAATCATGGGAAACTGGTTTAACTAATTTAACCAGTATTCTATGAAAGCATTTGTGTCAGGAATTTGTTGTTTCTTTATTCTGTAGAAGCAAACAAAAGTGGTTGGTGTATCTCCTAGTCTAGTTTAGTCTTTTAGTCTGCCTTGACTTAAAAAATAAAAAAGGATACTGGTCTTTGAAAATAAATCGATAAATTAAACATGCAGATAACTCAAAAGACAAAAGGTATGTGGTTTTGCTTATCTCCTTTTTATTTTTTAATATGACACTTACATTATTTCTGTGGACTGGTCCCATTCACATATGTATGTAAAATACAATATTTCATTTACATCAGTTAATCTGCCTTTTTCTGTCACTCAAGTGGGTAATGAATTCTTTCATTTAGATCAAATCAGTTAAGCTAAGAATGTGGACATATTTCCACTGGCAAAATTATTTTAGATTTTAGAATTATTTTAACTGGTAAATTAATTTTATTGTTTTAAGAGTAGACTCATATTGTTATATTGCAGTGAAAGACAATCTACTGCTCTGTATGTTAATTTACTGTAAACTGTATTTTGCATAGTTATAAGGCAGTTAAGGCTTGCCTCCCTAATGATTGTTTTTCTCTGTTGTCCATGAGCTCTTCAGCTAGGCTATTTACTCCCTTTTTGACTTCTAACTTTTTTTTTAACCCACAGACTTAGCAAAGTGTTTTCTGTTTGAGGGGATATTTTTTTTCAAAATGATTTTAGGTGAGTATCTGTACTACTAATAATATCAGTCTCTAGTCCAGTGGTTCCCAACTTTTTCTGACGACCCCCCTTTTGCATAGTAAAATATTACAAATAAAAAAAAAAAATTTTTCAACAACTAACTAATAACAGATTGCTCAGGCGGGTGCAGCATGTTATCTTGAGGTATTAAAATATGATGAAATTAATATTTTGTTTAGGTATTTTCTTCAAGTTGCCACATAATAAGCAGGATAATTTTACTGTGTGTTTTTGTGTTACCCTGAAGAGGTTTCTTTTCACATAAAAATCTGCTGACTAAAAATGATTCCTTAGCCTTGCCGTGCCCCCAGTTTGGGAACCACTGCTTTAGTCTATTCAGAAATTTAATAACAGCGAAAAAAACTTGTTCTGTTTATATGTATGTTTTTAGGGTTTGCCATGCTTTTTTTCCCTGTGGACACAAGAGCAGGGGTTGGGACTACCCCAAATCTTAAATCGATTGTTACTGGACGGTGTAATGAATATGTAAACCTGGTAAAGCCCAGTTCTAGGTGAGTTGTATTTTTTTGGGTAGGGGTTAGGGGGACAGATAAATAGAAGTCTATACTATTAGTGGCATTTGCTCAGCTAGCAGTGATCTGCAATCTGTGATCTCTGCTCATGGGTACTCAGTTCTGGGCACAGAAGTTTCTGAGCTTATCACTGTAAATGGCATATGATTATGCTGCCTTTGTTTGCTATCAAAATAGTGATGTTACTTTCATTAACTAATCATTGTTTTTGAACAAATCTTTTAAGTGAACGAATCGTTCTTTTTTACGTAATGCATTGACTTATATTTCTTGCTCAGTGAACTCTCTCCTTCCCTCCTTAAGCAGAAACGCTTACAAGCTATACAAGGCCATACCCAGCTAACCAAAACATGTAACTGTTACGTAATGGTAACATATTCTGATGACCAAACTTTCGTTGTGGCAACATAACTACCCAGATAGCAAACTGACATAGGATTAACATACAATCGATGTCTCTCGCAACTTCATTTGGCATCTAATGTATTTTTGAAATCAAGCAAGTTCTTTGCTCTTGCAATATTTTGTTGTCTGTCCCAGAGTTATATTTGAATGCATGCTGTTCTGCAGAGAACACTTTATAAAAAGTATATTTATAAAAACCATATAAAAAGTAAGTCTTGTCTGATGTAGCATTGGTGTAGCTGTTATTACTGTCTGTCTGGACTGATACAGGTTAAGGGCAACATCTGTAATTTGTCTTCAACTGGGTCTCCTATCTCCTGTCCTATCTAGTTACAAACTGCCACAGGAGTATTCACATGTATTAACTGTAACAACTCACAATCTTATCCTTCAATTAAATGTCATACATAAATCAATCAATAAATGATCAATAAACACTTCAAAAATTACATGCAACAATAGCTTTGTAACGAAGAGCCAGAGGTGTCTGGATCCATGTGCAGTATGTTTATTAGAGTAGTCGAACAGGCAGAAGTCATACACAGCAAACAGATATATCGGAGGCAACACAATGGGAAACAGCGTTAAACAGGAGCTAGTCAATGCAGGCAGCAAACAATCAAAGGCGATACAAACAATCCAAAATCGGGGCAGGCAGCAGAGAATCAAAACGTTAAACAATCTGGGTCAAATAGGCAATCGGCAAACAATCAGAAAACAGGGACAATCCAAAGTAATACACTAAATAACAACAGGGAGAACAACGCTCAGAAATGCTGCACGGAAGCAAGTCAAGACTTTGCAATGACATTTCGTTTGAGTCCGGCATATATGGATGAGTGAATAAGGATCAGGTGTGGAGCAGGAAGTAATTAGCGGCAGGTGAGGTGCATGATGGGAGATGTAGTTCGTGATGATCCGGTTAGTATTCAGGTGATGGTTCCCCCTGGTGGCGCGGAGGCAAAGAGGCTGGAGGCTCCACCGTAACAAGCTTACTTTGCAAACATCATCACAGGATGTGGAATCCTGTTGGGTGGGATGCACAACTGAATTTCACCTTGAAATGTGGCTATGGCTAAAAGTGTATCTTACAAGTGTGTTATTTTGCATTTTTATACATACAACTATAGGATTGTATGCCTTCTCCTTTATTGTTTTTTTCTGGTCTGACACTGAGGACACTGAGCTATCTGAATAATCCTTTGCAATTGTTGCTTGTGTAACAGGTTCAAAAAGGTGTTTCCACTTGCTTTGGTTATTAAATGTTATTATATGCCCCTTTAATTATAATAGAACCACTCCCTGTTCATTGGTTGGCGGCATGCTGGAAACTGTTCTGGTTAAATCAGTAATATTCGCGCCAGCAAATAGTGTGGTTGTGGTGGGTGAGTGCTCTCGAACAATGTATTTATTTTGTTGATATTTCTATATTTTTACGATGTACTTTTCTTCTTTCGTGGTACCAAATAATACCATAAGTGTTAATGTGCACTCGTCATTGCAGGACGTCGTGTAAGAACGCTGTGAAACTGATCACTTCATTTAAATGTGTTTTAACAGGTACATGTTCTATTTTATTATTACTGTATTTTGCAAACTGTTGTATATCCACTCTTGAAATTGTTACAGTAATATTCACGCCAACATGATGTTATGATGTTGACAATATTCGGGTTTAGAATTTCATTAGCCTATTATGTTATCTGGATGACGTCCTGCTGTTTGCACCCACCGAAGAGCTGGCATTAGAGCGCCTGGAAATGGTGTTCAAGCATTTGAAGACTCATAATCTCAAGCTTGCTCCAAAGAAGTGTCATCTATTGCGGAGTTCTGTAAAATTTCTGGGCCACATTATCAGTACGGACGTTATTGCCACCGATCCAGAAAAAGTAAATGCCATTACATCTGTCACTGAGAGTGATCTTATGGTTGAGGGTACCAATGTTCCCAGCAGAAAATAAGGTCTTTTCTTGGCATGGTAGTGTTTTACCAGCAGTTTATTGAGGACTGTTCGTCTATTGCCAAACCATTGTTCAACCTTACCACTGGAAGAAAGGCGCCACGTGGAAAGTGGAAGCGTCAAACGTGTCAAACGTGCCACTGTCTTGAAACTTCTGAAACACTGGGGAAAGCTACTAATGAAGAATGGTGTGTTATACAGAGTTTCAAAGAATAGTGCCACCAAAAGGAAGACCTACCTGTATGTCGTGCCTGATGCAGTGAAAAACATGGTGTTGAAAGGTGTTCATGACCAAGCAGGACATCAAGGTCAGCAGCGAACTCTGTATCTTGCTCGGCAAAGGTTCTTTTGGCATGGCCTGGAGAAGGATGTGAGAGAGTATGTGAAGTGCTGTCGTCGATGCGTGATCAGCAAGACACCAGAGAGTTGTTTGCTTCAGACTGGACTGCGGACTGTAGCCAAGCATTTCACAATTTGAAGCAGGCTTTGCTTGTTTAGGTCTTTTTAATGAGCCTTTCTTGCTTTCAGTAGATGCTTCAAGTAATGGACTCGGGGCTGTTTTGTCCCAGATTCCAGCTGGTGGAGCAACGGCTAGACCTGTCGCTTTCACAAGCAAGTCACTTACCTATGCCCAGTCTCGATACCCTGCACACCGATTGGAGTTTTTCGCAATGAAATGGGCTATCTGTGACAAATTCCATCACTGGCTCAGGGGTCAGAAATTTACTGTGTGGACAGACAACAACCCATTAACATACATTCTGTCCAAAGCACAACTGGATGCTTGTGAACATAGATGGGTTGCTAAATTAGCGCCATACCAGTTTGACATTAAGTATGTTCCTGGTCCAAAAAACATAGTTGCTGACGCCCTGAGCCGAGAGCCGTTGGAGACCATCATTACGACAGAGCCCCTTGAACTCGTCTGCATAGACTTTTGGTCGGCGGAGGACTCTGCCAACCGGTCCCTGGATGTACTTGTTGTGACCGACCATTTTACTAAGATGGCCAGTGCGTTCTTGTGTCCAAATCAGTCTGCCAAAGCTGTGGCACATCAACTGTGGCATAACTACTTCTGTGTTTATGGCTTTCCAAGCCGAATTCACTCTGACAGAGGAGCTAACTTCGAAAGTGCCCTGATAGCTGAACTGTTGAATGTCGCTGGAGTTCAAAAATCAAGAACAACTCCCTATCATCCGATGGGAAATGGAGCATGTGAGAGGATGAACAGGACTCTGGGAAATATGATACGTGCACTGCCAGCAAAGACCAAGCAAAAATGGCCCCAAGTACTCAAATCTCTAACTTTTGCTTATAATTGCACCATCCATGAGACCACGGGATATGCTCCTTTTCTGTTGATGTTTGGGAGGATTCCGCGGCTGCCTGTGGACCTGGTATTCGAAACTGTTCTGGACAATCCTGATGTTGTGAACTACGACAGTTACATCCAAGCTCTTCGGAGAGATATGAAGGAGGCAATGCATGTTGCACAGGCATCTGCTTTGAAACAGCTGAAGAGACATGCTGACTTGTACAACAGCAAGGTCAGGGGTGGACCTATTGATGTCGGTGATTGAGTTTTACTTGCCAACAAGGGAGCACGTGGAAAACGGAAGCTTGCTGACCTTTGGGAGGATACAACGTACACTGTTGTTGGACTTAACAGAGACAGTCATACCTACAGAATTCACCACAGTCGTATTGGTGTTGTTAAAACTGTACATCGTAACCTTATAATGCCAGTCAACTTTTTTACACTCACTGATGATGATTTGGAAGGTGATACAACCGAAAATCACCTGAGTGACTCAGAAAGTGTTGATTCTGTGGCTGCGGATGTGTCTGAGGATGCTACTGACTACAGGACACAAGTGTGGGTATCACAGCTACCTTCTGATGGCAGGAATGTCGCAGACACAGATAATGTGGAAGAACCTACAGATGTTCTTGAGTCTATACAGGCAGTGGATATGGCTCAGTCTAATGAATTGGAGTATGATGTGATTAACAGCTCTGACACAGCCCAGCTGGGACCTGGGGGTCTTGATGATGTTGCGGGTGTGGACAAAAGCGTACCTGAATCGGCTACAGAGCAGGTTGAAATATCTGTACCTGTCCCCTTGAGTGCTGCAATGCCTAATGGTGGTCACTTTGCTAAAGCCAATTCAGTGTCTAATATTAGTGTTCGCAACTTTTCTGCTGAAAGTTCACTAAACCGTGTAAGATCCAGAGCTGGTAGACTGTTCAAACCAGTTACGAGGTTTATTGAGATTAACCAGCAAAAAGTTCTGGGGTAAACATGAATATGTTGCTTGAGTGTTTTGTGGTAAATCATTTTTATGTATTCTTGCTATAGCACCCCTTGCTGTGTGTTACTGTAATGTTTCTATTGTTTTGTTTTGGATTATTTAAGTGTGAGTGTAAGAATTGTACTGCAATGCACTGACTTGAGACAGGAGTTAGGTCTCTTTTCTGGTAAACTTGTGTGTCCAAATGTATGAATTGTCATTAGTTTAGCTAATATGTAATGGGCATGTTTATCTATGAGTGTCTAGGGGATTGGCCACCCTCTTCTCACTTTAATTCCTGTGGGGAATGATGTCTACACTGAAATGAACTGACAATTTCATGAAGTTTTGACCACTTTATTTTTTTTCTTTTCATTACTGTATATGGTTGTTTCCTGTAGCTCAGTGGTTAGAGCATGGCGTTAACAACGCCAAGGTCATGGGTTCGATCCCAGGGATTGCACATACTCAATGTATAGTGATCAATGTGTAGTATAATGCAATGTAAGTCGCTTTGGATAAAAGCGTCTGCCAAATGCCTAAATGTAAATGTAAATGTAAATGGTTGTTGAGTTTATGTACCTGGTGTAATGTTGTGGTCAGTAATATTCTTATGACAGTTTTGGCATTTATGTTTTGTGTGAGAGCAAGTGGAATTCAGTAGGGGGGAGTGTAACGGGTTCAAAAAGGTGTTTCCACTTGCTTTGGTTATTATATGTGTATGCCCCTTTAATTATAATAGAACCACTCCCTGTTCATTGGTTGGCGGCATGTTGGGAACTGTTCCGGTTAAATCAGTAATATTCACGCCAGCAAATAGTGTGGTTGTGGTGGGTGAGTGCTCTCGAACAATGTATTTATTTTGTTGATCTTTCTATATTTTGACTATGTATTTTTCTTCTTTCATGGTACCAAATAATATCATAAGTGTTAATATGCACTCGTCATTGCAGGACGTCGTGTAATAACGCTGTGAAACTGATCACTTCATTTAAATGTGTTTTAACAGATACATGTTCTATTATATATTACTCTATTTTGCTGTTGTATATCCACTCTTGAAAATGTTACAGTAATATTCGCGCCAGCAAATAGTGTGGTTGTGGTGGGACGTAGTGTAAGAACGCTGTGAAACTGATCACTTCATTTAAATGTGTTTTAACAAAATTAAATAATCCACCCAAGGCGCGAAATGGTGTTGGTTGTCTCAGTTATTACACACAACACAGATACGAGCCGTTACACTTGTCACACTATACGAACATCATCCTTATGTCACACTGTGGGATCTGAGTTGTCATAATGTCAGACTGTACAACAGGCAAGATGCGACAAAAACAGCTGAAACGCAAGAAGATTTGTCTGAAGTTTTGCAGTATTAATCCGTGACCCGCATTCTCTCGTAAAAATGGTAGCTAGCAAACAAAAGCAATATGTAACGTTAGTTTTGTTAACTACATGCCTTTCTTCTTGTTATACTGTCTACCTGACTCGTTTCGACATTTTCACTGAGGTGGTTTGAAGTTGTCGCGCTAATTGCGTCATTAGGTTCAGCTTTCCTATTGGTTCTTGGTTTGACAGTCGTCGTCGTAGATGTCACACTGCAGGAAAGTGTCTGAAATCTTCTGACACTGACAGAACTTAATCGAAGGAATAAACTGATCGCAATGGCCCTTAAATTGCCTGTCGGTGACCATGTCAAACCAGTGACCAAAGATTTTAAGGATTTCAAAAATTTGTCTCAGACAACCAAATCATGGCCAAAATTACACAGTGTGAGCCAGGCTTAATACAACTAGTTATTAAAAACAAAAATTTTGCAGTTCATGTTTACTTTTGTTTGCCTATTGCTAATTTTAACTTAATCTTGAGCTGTTGTTATTTGTGATTAGAACACATGACAGCACACTAAAGATACCATATGACACACACTAATGCTGAAAGAAAAATACAAGTTTGATTACCCAAACGTCCCAAGTTAACGCAGGCATGGTTTGTGAGCGTGACAATAAACTTCCAAAAGGTCCTTGATCTTCCTTGAAACTGCATCAAATAACGCAGGCACCAACACTGCAAAGTCAACGCTCTTTATATGCATACTAGTGTTTAGAACAGGCGAAACATACATTTTAATCTATGATCTGTGAAATATTCCATGTGACGTCTGTTGTCGTCTTAACTGTTGAAAATTCAGGTAAACATATTTGATTCAAAGCGTTTATTGTCATATGCACAGTGAGGAAACAGGTTTCCCTGTACAATGAAATTCTTACTTTGCTGTCCACAGTAAATGCCAGGACAGTTATATAAACTAAAGTAGAAAAAATCTAAAATAACAAAAATTTTAAACATAAAATAAGGCACACAATAATAAATAAACTCTGAGATATAGAATAAACATGTGCAAATTAAAAAGTGCCGAAGGCAGAGCTGTAGCCGATAAAGAGCATCCTGATGTAGGTGTCCTTACCTTCCAGATAAGAGAGGGAAATATGGAGGGCAGCGGCAATGCCATTTGAGGTAGACCTGTTGGGCCAGTATGCGTACTGAAGGGGGTCCAATGAGTCTGGTATGCTGCTTTGAATATGGGCCAGCACCACTCTCTCAAAGCACTTCATTATGATTGGAGTGAGTGCTACTGGTCTGTAGTCGCTCAGGCAGGTCGGGGGGCTCTTCTTGGGAAGGGGGACGATAGTTGTGGTCTTAAAGCAGGTGGGTACGGTGCTCTGACTGAGGGAGAGGTTGAAAATGGAAGTAAGGACCCCAGCTAGCTCTGTAGCACAAGCTCTGAGGTCCCTTCCATGAATGTTGTCTGGTCCGGCTGCTTTTAGTGTTTTGTGTACTGCAGCTGATGATACAGTAGGAGGGAGGGGGTGAACCCAGTGTTTGTGTGCCTCTCTATGTTGTCGTTGGAGGTCTTAAAGCAGGCATAGAAGATGTTAAGGTCATCCGGTAAGCTGTCTGAGGGATTAGTAATGCTAGTGATGGTCCTGTAGTCTGTGATGTTCTGCAGCCCTTTCCACATCCGCCCCGCATCAGCAGTAGAGTAAAACCTGTCCAGCTTCTCTCTATACTGTTTCTTGGGCTCTGTAATGGCTTTCCTTAGTCCGTACTTTGCAGCTTTGTACTCTGCCTCATTGCCTTATTTAAATGCAAGAGATCGAGCATCCTGTACGCTGACAGAACAGTCCTCTTGAGTTGCTGCAGCAGTCCTGTAAGATGTCCTCAGTTTGTGGGGTCCAGATCTTAACCTGTTTGGTAACAGGATTTGTTTGTCTTTGTCTGTAATCTGGATACAGGAACAAAGAAATGTGATCTGAGAGTCCAAAGCGTAGTGTGCAGCCTTTTATGCACTGCGTATGTTGCTGTAAACATGATCCAGTGTGTTATTTTCACGAGTTGGAATGTTCACATGTTGGTAATATTTGGGAAGCACAGTCCATAAGTTGCATTAATTAAAGTCACCAGTGGCAATAATAACAGCGTCAGGGTGACCTGTCTCTAACACGCTTATATCATTATGGAGCTTGCTGAGCACGGCCGTAAACAGCGGCTAAAAACACAGCAGTAAATTCCCTCAGTAGATAATAGGAAGCGGCATTTTAACAGTAGAAGCTCCACATCTGGCGAACAGTGTATGTGTATATAAACAGTCTGTATGTCTCCACACCACAAGTTGTTGATAAACAAACCTGCCCCCTTGTTTCCTTGTTAATCCCATTTTTAGTTAATTCCCCTCACCTGCTTTCCTTCATTACCCCTCTTCCTTACCTATTTAATGCCCTTGTGTTCGCTGTCTTGTGCCGTCGGTGAAAGTTTCATGTGTTTCTGTTGTTTAGTTTAAGTTTAGTTCAAGTTTAGTTCTTGGATTTATTCCCCCTCAAGGGAGTTTTTGGTTTAATAAAGTCCTGTTTTATGTAAGCTGTCTGCATTTGGGTTCTCTCTTTGTTTGCATCGTGACAGCAACATTTGGTATTACCCAAGAGTGTCGTAACGAAAACAAACAGGTGAGGGAAATCAACTGAGAAAAGGATTAACGAGGAAACAAGGGCGTGGGGTCAAAACACACTACTGGAGAGAACACAGAAAACAAAGACCCAGAGCATGAGTTTAGATCCTGACTCCAAGAATCAAGAACCACAACTAGGATTGAGTCAGGATCTAAACAACATGCTCTGTCACAAAACACAGGGAATGTCAGGATCCTGGCTGAAGAGTGTAACAGATTATTTGATTGTATGTTATTTTGGACATACATTATTCTTAAAATAGCCAAAATAACTTTTTTAACAAAATAAATTTTTTATGTAATTTTAAATGTACATAAGAATATTGTTAGCAAAAAAGATAAATGTTACTTATTCAGAGGTTGTTGGTGTTTTGTCATATAACTGACAGGAGTCTGAGAAGTTACTGTCCTCAGTTGTCTGTTCCGGTTGCCACCACTGAGGCGGTCAGTGGTGTAGCCCATTTAACAATTAATAAAATAATATAATAAAGATTACAGAACATATACATGTAACAAAGAGTCAGAAGCAGTGGGATTTATTTGCAGCTTTATTAGGGTGGTCAGAACAGGCAAGGTCGAGAGCCAGCAAATGGTGACTACAGGGACAAGGCCAGTAACCAGTTAGAATTCAGGTGATGGTTCCCTCTGGTGGTGTAGAGGAGGCAGTACGGGAACCTCCTCTGTAACAATACATCGAATCCGTCCTATCAAATCACGCAGCACAACTTCTCGTTCAGGCTCTGGTTCTCTCCAGACTGGACTACTGCAATACTCTCCTCGCAGGGCTTCCGGCTTGTTCTATCAAGCCCCTGCAGTTGATTCAGAATGCAGCAGCTAGAGTGGTCTTTAACGAGCCTAAAAGAGCACACGTCATGCCACTGTTCATCCAGTTGCACTGGCTGCCAATAGCTGCTTGCATCAGATTCAAGGCTCTGATGTTTGCCTTCAAGCTGACTACTGGATCCGCACCTGCCTACATGCTCTCACTTCTTCGCACTTATGTGCCCACCAGAAATTTGTGTTCAGCTAACAAACGTTGCCTTGTGGTTCTATCCCAACGAGGGAAGAAATCACTCTCCCAGACTCTCTCTTTCACTCTGCCCGGTTGGTGGAATGAACTCCATATCTTCATCAGAATGGCTGAGTCATTAGCCATTTTCAAGAAACAACTAAAAACTTGTCTTTTTCATCTTCACTTCCTTAACTAATTTACTAACACACCCCCACTTCTACTTCTTAAAAAAATAAACTTCTTATACTGTGTTGAAATACCTGAGACCTGTCTATAGCACTTATTTACTGTTGCCTCTTATTGTAATTGAAGTTGCTTCCTTGTCCTCATTTGTCGCTTTGGATGAAAGCGTCAGCTAAATGACTAAATGTAAATGCAATACATAGACTTTGTGTCTATTTTCCCTACATTTTAATAAAAGTTGTTCATTTGTTAAGAAGTATTAAGTGTCTCACCTGATAAAAGGAAATTTTCTGTCAGAGGAACTTTCCTATCAGTAAAAAAAAAAAACTCAAGAAACTATTCCTGTCAGACAAAATTCTATCAAACTATAAGTTAATATATCATTTTAAAATGTTATTTTCATAACTTCTAGAATATTTATAAAAGTTGTTGTTAAATTAAAACAAGTCCTATTCTGCCTTGTGCGCTCTGAGTGAAAATGTGGGAGGTGTGTGCTGTCATGTAGGCTGTTTCCCATATTTACGTTGCCAATTAGTCATGTAATTACCAAAATACTCAAAATATACTACGTAACTGGACCGTTTTTGGTTACCTTGCAACGTTAGGAGATCACAAAGGCGACGTTGTGAATTTAGTAATTTAATGGTAATGAAAGTACGTGCTTGAGACCCGGCAGTTACGTTGCCAACTAGTAAGTCATGAAGTTACCAAAAAACACAAATAAATTACATAATATAATAAATATATTGGTACGTTGTGTGTTAGCTGGGTATGTGCACAGGTGTAGATCTCATTTGGTAGTTTCTTTCTGCTTTCATAAATGGATTAAAGCAGGAGCCAATTGCTTTAGAGTATGAGCGGTTACTGAGCATATCATTGGTTTAATGTACTGAATGAATACCCCCTTTACTGTACGAGTTGGTGTTTCAAGTCATAACGATATTAGGCATCCGGTTCATAAACTGAAAGATCTAGTACATCTCATTCGGGAACTAGATGGTGAATCAATCATAAATGAGAGGATGAAAAAGAGGGGAGGTCTCATTCAACAAGTACTAAAAAGTTTAGCATTGTAATAAGTATGGACAAACCCATATTTAACAATTTTAGATTTATGAATGTTTAAACATGACTAAGCGTTTAAAAAAGACGTTAATTACAAGAGCAAACGCTATGCTTTGGTTTTTGTGACAACTCATTTAGACACTATATTGGTTAAAGTATTTGATAAAGTATAGGTTATTAATTTTCACTTACACTTAAATGTGCAGTTTGACATATATTTATACACATACTAATTGTTTGTTGTTAATACCACTAATAATATTACAGTTTTTGCATTTTCCTTCAATATAACTTAAGTCATGCACTTCTGTGTTGAAAAAAAGAGTGAGAGGTAGCCAATAGCAGTGGCGTTTTTAGGGATAGTCTATGAGTACAGGCTGTTGGGAGGAATATTATTGGTTTTATCTACTGAACAAATGTTCCTTAACTGAACAAGTTGATGTTTTGAGTCAGACAAGAAAAAGATCTTGCCATAAACTAAATAAACGAATCAGTCATCTTGTTTGTGAACGAGGATATGCTGACTGACTGAACTACAGAAGACATGTTGATTGCACACGATTGTTTACGAAGCAAGATTACATGAACTACACCTATGTGAATGTGCCTTAATACAATTACACAAACACATTAAAACCAATGCTTTTTGTAAAGCTTGATAATCATGCTCAGCATTTCACAGATTGAAAAGAAAACTTACCTGCTTTTTTGTCATTTGTGAAAGAAACCCTAGGAAATTTTTAGACACACACATTTTTTAAAGCCTAATGAGTTTTGTTTATATAACAAGTCAATGCATTGGCTTTTAAGACACTTGTTTTCCCACCTACTATTGATTAAATATACGATATGATTAAATTGTCACTGAAAGAATTTGTGAATCCCACTCACCCAATACCAACCTGACTGCCAACAGCTCTCATTTGGCAATGTCATAGTTACGTTCTGCGGCTCAACTGGCACAAGAGTGCACCTTACCAGTAATTATTAAGGACACAGTCAGCCATCCTTATTTGGTACAAAGAAGAAACCCACACCAGATGGAGATAATGTGGGATGGATGAGACCAGCCTCAAGGGATTCACAAATATACTTGTTCATAGCCTCTCTTTCTGGACTGGACAGGGAATATAGTCGACCCTCAGGTGAAGAAGTGCTTAGGAGGTGACCCAAAATAATGGGCGCACTCAAGCAACTCCTCACGGTGATTGCCTGAAACCACAAGATATACAGGGGGAGTAGATTGGGTAATGGTAATGAGGGGATGACCAGCCAAGGGACCAAGCAGAAACAGGATATGGTATGAGAACCACTGGGATGCCCCACTGGTTAGCTGTGGTGTAGTCCAAACACTTTCTAGGTAGCACAGAGGTGATGGGGAAGATAATTTTAGGAGAGTACCCACCAGGTCTCCCTGCTTTACTGATGGCCTTTTTTTTAGGACACAAAGTGGCAAAATGTCCCGGCTTCCCACAGTACATGCAGAGACCTGGTGCCACGTGTTGTTGTTTCTGCTGAGGAGTGTGACAAAATCTTCCCAACTGCATGGGCGTGGGATCCGCAGGAGGGAACATCCTGCAACACTTAGGGTGAACGTGCTGCTTTTGCGCTGACAACAATGCTAAAGGCTCTCTTCAGTGCGGAGCTCCAAACTGATAAGGTCTTCAAGTCTCTTCTGCCACAAGGTCTTCTGTCTCTTCAAGTCACAATCTCATTCTGGATACCCTCCTGCAACACATCAAGAAAATGAGAAAATAAGACCCCCTCGTTGCAGTCACAGGAAGCCACTAAAGTCTTAAACTGGACCAAATAATATTTGTGACAGAGTGGTCTCCCTGCGAAAGCTGTTACAGCCTCGACGCTACTTCAACTCCTCAGACCGACCGATCAAACAGCTTGGTCATCTCCTGCCTAAAATTGCTGAAGGTGGTACAGAAAGGGGCCTTGGAATGTCTGAGGTGGAACCAAGGAACCTAAGGACAGAGGTGGAGCTGGTGAGAGTGAGGATAAAGGCAGGGGGAAAGATGGGAGCCGAAGGGTCAGGCAGGATGACGATGATGTCTGACCAAGGTGAAGCCGGAGGGACAAGGGAGCCCAGTTGAGCTGTCACAAAGATGTTTTTGGTGGTGCTGAGGGAGGAAGGAGTTATGGAGGCAGAGCCAAGGGATCCATGTTTCTGTGGGATGGTGACCTGAAGCTCAGAGCCAGATCCTAACAGTACGGTGTGGAAGATACTAAGGGACTAAAGGGAACTGGTAAAAGTAGTAAAACCTTCCATAGGACTGTTCACTGGAAATTGTGTCTTGGACCACTTACTCTTCCAATTATTAGTCATCCTGATCCAGGTAGGGTAACTGGACAGCAGGTAGGTTCATGAATATAAAACAAAAAGAAATAAAAAGGGAAAAACACAACTAAAATAAACTGTAAATAAATCAGATCCTGTCTACTGTAACAGGTAGTTAAAATAAATAGTTCATAAAGGCAATGAATTAACAGAAAGCATCTTTAATCTATAAAACACAGAGGAAACAGGGTAACACAAAATAAAAAAAAATACTTGAGACGGAATAAAGGAACTATTATGATCACAAGAAGTATACAGTCATGGCCAAAAATATTGGCACCCTTGCAATTCTGCCAGAAAATGCACTTCTCTTGTTCCAATTGCAAATGTTTTGGTATTCACATGCTTTTTTCACATGCACATGTTTTTGTTAGCACTGAAACAACACAAAAAAACAGATAAAAAGTCAAACTTGATTGCTCGAAAGGTGGATAAAGAACCCAGTTTATCTTCCAAACAAATTCAAGCTGATCTGCAGACACAGGGTACAACAGTGTCAGCTCACACTATCCGTTGCCATCTGTATTAAAGGGACACTATGGTAGGAGACCCAGGAGGACATCACTGCTGACACAAAGGCATAAAAAAGCAAGACTGGAGTTTGCCAAAACTTATGTGAGAAAGCCAAAATCTGTGGACAAATGAGACAAAAGTAGAGCTTTTTGGTAAAGGACATCATGGCACTGTTTACAGATAAAGAAATGAGGCCTTCAAAGAAAGAACAGGCCCTATAGTCAAACATGATGAAGGTTCAAAGATGTTTTGGGGTTGCTTTGCTGCTTCTGGCACTGGATGCCTTGACTGTGTGAACGGTATCATGAAATCTGATGATTAATTCAATTCAATTTTATTTATATAGCGCTTTTTACAATGTTACATTGCTTCAAAGCAGCTGTACATAAAAAACAAAGAATAGTAGTAAACACAAAACAAATGTCTGACATGTTAATGGTATTATTTTCCTGTAGGTATTAGCTTTCCTGTGGCTCAGTGGTTAGAGCATGGTGTTAACAACACCATAGTCATGGGTTCGATCCCAGGGATTGCACATACTCAATGTATAGTGATCAATGTGTAGTATAATGCAATGTAAGTCGCTTTGGATAAAAGCGTCTGCCAAATGCCTAACTGTAAATGTAAATTATTGCAAATAATATGTGTGGAATAAGACTAATACTATAGTAGGCCTGTAGTATGTTTACGAACAAAGAGCTGACTGAACCAATAAAGCCACAAAATTGTTGAGCAAAATACACGCATTCCAGCTTACATAAATTATAAATGTTAAGCAAAATACAAGCATTCCAGCTTACATAAGAAAGGTATATAATAGGCTTCATCATGGGACAGTGCTATAAGGGATTTGCAATAGTACCATGAACTACACAACATGCAAAAGCAGCATACATACATACAAACATA
>JAZGTJ010002009.1:0-46826 GCA_036877575.1 Botia almorhae
ATCCGTGATCGCTTTCCACCGGGCCCCATTTTTATCATAGCGGATGCAGTTTGTGAATGTTTCTACAACTGTAGGTTGTTTTTTGGCGGGTGTGCTTGTGCTGTCGCGATCTTTTTCATGTCGCAGGGCGCAACATTTTTCCCACTCGGCAGCATGTTTCTGTTTGAGGTGCTGCAGTAAATTGGTCGTACTGCTACCTTTACTGGCAACAGACTTCAAACACACTTTGCAGCGGGGACTTCAAACCGAACCATTGCCAGATTACGGATGACTTTTTTCGGAATGAGTTCTTCCCTGCTCGCTGCCATATTGTTTGTGTATCTTTAATATGGCAAACGCGAGGGGGGAGGGCTGAGCCCATTCTACGGGAGCTCAGAGGGGAGCGTCTGCATATTACATTAAAGAGAAAACCGATTTTCATTCAAGCAAATCGATGTAAACTACACATTTAAGTTAATCCATAAAATCGATTTATCGCCCAGCCCTACCTCTAGTATGTTTTTAAAAGGTTAGCGTCATGGCAAGGTTCTTTGTGAACTGATATTTTTAGGGGGCCATTTAAGGCAAAATAAAGGTAGTCAAAGCTAAGGTAACTATATTCATCTTGTGTTTGGATTGTCTATATATGTGATAAACACTCTGCCCACCTACATGCATAGTTTTACTCTACATAGTGCACAAACAACTGCAGTATGTGTGTGTTCACCAAACGATTTGCTAATAGATAAGATATTTGCACCATCAACAAAATCTGTGTGACCAGTTTGAAACTTTTTCTTTAAAAGTTAATCTCCACTAACTAGACAGCCCACAAAATTCAAAGGTGTTTCAGACTGCACTTTACAATTCTTACCAAAAAATAAGTACGTTTTCTTACTAATAGTTTCTGTAGCATTTTGGCAGACATGCTACTTTTATAATAAATAATCTACTAGGAAATTAGATAATATTAAATTTGACTCTTCAGTTGTGTTTTATTACAACTGTGGTTTCTACATGCGTTAGGCCATTTTTTTTCTACTATCAAATACTATCAAACAATAGAAAGGTGTAGTTTTTATATTTTAATTGAAACATGAGAACCCATGGTCAGTTCTCCTCCTGTGTATAGTATGTTACATTTTTAATAGTATTAAAAATTTTATGTAACACCATATTTTAAAACATTTAAAATGACGTGAAAACAACAAACTTCTTCCTAAGGTAAGAGTATGCTGAGACAAGGGTTAAAGTTTTGCTGGATCATGCTCTAAGAGCATTGCAAAACTAAATCCATTTATTCCAGTTCCAAAAAAGCCCTGAACAAAGATCATATTAAGTTTGCCATGAAGAGAAATCTTATTCTATGAGATTTGCACATTTGCACTTGGGTCCTAATGTGCCAGGCATATTTAAGTGGTCATAAATTATCCTCAGCTGCTCTGCCTAGCACCAGTGTGGCTCATTTACTGCTGAATAACATGTCTTGTGTCCCATAACTGAATGCTTCTCTTCTAAACGGGGCTGGAATGTGTGGAATGCTCTACAGCTCTGCCATGAGGGCATGGCCAGGCACTACAAACAGCCCATGTGCTCCACTCCAATTGCCGGAACGTCAGGAATTCCAGGCCTTGGTCTTCTACACATTCCCAAGCATTCCAGAGGCTCTTTCTGAAGGAACGCTGCCTACATGGGCCTAACATGAGCTAAGTAAAACTGTTATAGGAAGCCAGTTTTTAAAATGATCCAACCAGCAATCATGTGACTAAAGTGGCTTACAAACTTGTAGAAAGTGTGCTAGACTTTTCAAATTTTCACTTTGGTGGAAAGGACACAAGCTTTAAATGTCTGTTGGCATGTCAAATACATTCAGAATATTCCACTTACAACTGTGCGGCAAACAGCCGGCTCATCTTGGCCACATGTTCGCTGTTACAGTCAATGTCATCTGCTTGGTCCCCGCTGTGCTTCCTCTTGCTGGGGCTGATAGGAGGAGGGCCCGTCCTGTGATTGCTGACTGCAGAGGACAGTGACATAGACTGCATTCTGGACTCACCCCTAAGAGCAGCTTCACCTGCACAAAACAGACACAGCAGAGATGACAGTTGATTCAGCATTTATAGGGCATATAAAGTCTAATTTATTATTTAGAATGTACTCAAAAAAATAATCTCTTAACACAAAATACCCTACTGTTGAATGAAAAAAAGTCTATTACACTAGTGACATACAAATGTATTGTCTAGGCCAAGAAAGCTGCTAATATGTGACCATTTGGAGATTATCGGAAGAGCTGATAACTGTGTCAGACAGTCCTCTATATTATATGACAAGCCAATATATTATATGGGTTTCTGTAATATACGGATTCTGACATCTACAAAGCCTATCAGTCGACCAGTACATTGTTATACATCAAAGAAGCTCAGACAATATTCCAGACAATTCCTTTGATGTTGATTTATAGATCATAACAACATGATGAGATGGTTGGCAAGCACACAAGAGAATTATCATAGGAACCTATTTACTCAATCCCCCTTTTCATGTACTGAGAATGCTGGAGTAGTATTGTACATACACGTCAAAGAGCTTGAATTAATCTAGTAAAATGTTTTAGTGTAAATATAGAATTTGTATTGTTATTCTTATACCTTAAAAACCGATGCACACATCTCACCACACTTAGAGCGAGTATTTTGTAAAACACCATGGCACAGACTGCACTATTGTGACAACTATTTTTATTATTTTTAAAACATTAGAAACTCCTTTGTGACACTATACTATATGATCTGTAAGATTTCTCCAATACTCCTCTATGACGTACAGTAAGTAGTGCATTTACAGGCACTCTGTGTAGGAGTAAGGCTGGAAAATTACAACTGGCATGCTCTCTCCAATGGGACTTTCCACTTGGGATGAGGTTAACTAGGCCTGAGAAACTTTATTTTTATAACATCCATTTATTAGGCAAGACCTGAATGTCGCAGCGCCCCACTGGAGTAGTTATTTAGAGTGAAATGATATATAGACATGGTAAAAAAACAAGCTCACCAGGTGTCCTCACCTACACTGAGCCCTTATAAGTCATGCATAGACTCACACAAAACACTCACTCGACTTCAGTATCAAGTAAACAAAATGATAAAACTTCAATACATGAGCTTGTGAGGTACTTCCCAAAACAAGCGGCCTATGTTCCTCCCTGGCATGTTTCGGCTCGTCTGTCTGTGCTCCATGGCAACAGTGATGACATCATTGTTTTTGGCAGGGTCTAGGGCTGCCATTAGAGAAAAGGCTGCAATGCTTTAGACAAGCCCACAGATCCTGACACACAATTTGTGTTTGTCTCCTGAGAGTAACTTCAACTGGTGGTAAGATGTAGGTTGTGCACAGACCATTATGAAAGTTATTGATAAATAATTTATTACTACTAAAGAATAGAGGTGCAGTGTGTCAAATAATTAAACCATTAAACACACCATAATTGTTTAAAGCTGACGTGTGTACGTTTTGTGCCACAAACATAACCAAAAAGAACTGCTAAAAGATTTTCAAAACAGGTTTCAAAAACACTACACCAGAGCAAGTGAGCGGAGCTGCAATATTTCCTCCGGAGTTGCAAAAGAAAGGAAATTTGTGGAGTTCAAATATTGTTTTAATGAAGTTGGAGCTAATCACACATAAATGCACATTTAAATTTACAGTCAAAAACTCAAAATGATTAGCAATTGAAAGTGAGTGTGGAAATAATTTTTCAGGTTTTGCCTTTTTTCCCCAGACAGCAGCGATGAACTGACCACTGTGAAGCAAGCAGTGCTAAAATAAAAGTGCCAGTTATGTACAAACACGCACAAGACTAAAGAACATCTTCAGTATACCTGACCTGTGGGCAGTGACATGGATCATGTAAAGCTAAAAGTTGGATTAATGTAGATACTTCACTGGGTCTTACTTTATATTAGGTGTACTTAAGATGACAATATACGATGTAAAAGTAAACCTACACAAAACAACACACACAGTAAGTACAATGTATGTAATGCTTTTCCTTATGTAAGAACACAGTTTAAAGATCCCTTATATAGTGAGACTCAAAGAATTCTAATGTGATGTATTTAGTCATGAAATCAGAGACCCTGCCCTTTAAATCTAAACGTGCAAAAACATGTTAACACTTTTCACACGCAAAGCCCTGAAGACATCAAGAGAAAGAAGCTTCTTTAAACACACTTGTTGAATTTCACACTTCAGTGTGTCTGTTTTCTGTGACGTTTAAATCATGCTAAAACCTCACAGCAACCTTTGCTGGAAACTGTAAGAGCTATAAAAGACTGTGTGAGGGGGATGCAGCCAATGTTTGATCTATTGAAAGGCAGTCATTACCAGCACAAGTGATCAAAGTCTGGCCCTACTACTCGACACTTTAGACATCAAGACAGAATGAGATTGTGTTACAGATGACAACCCCTCTTCACAATTTTTTTTTTTTGCAGACACTGGCAAATATGAAGTCAAAGCAACAGAGATTCTGCAAAGAAAAAGTCAACGTCAGCCTCCGGGTCCCTGATCGCAGTACAGATGTTTGTAGAATAATAGTCGTTCGGCTTCATAGTGTCTGAAATCTTTTAAGGGAGATGGGTTATTGAAGGCACAGAGACAACAGCTCAACAGGTATAGATTTAGCAGGAGGTTTTATCTTTCCATTGCCAGCAGCCCTTTTTAGCCTTTTCAGAAGGAAAGTGACAGTCAGCATTTAACACCAGGCTGCAGGGTCTGCATTAATTTAAACTCTGCTGGCTAGCAGAGCATGCCTAGTGCATAGCATGCCTCTAATTCAAACTGTGAGTAAATAAGAAAAGGGCCATGTTATGCATCTGAACATGTCTGATATCGGATAATCAAGAAAAAAACTCTCTCTTGATAAACGTAAAATGACACATTGTTAATGGCATGCTTGATATCTTTTTGAAGGTAAAAGCCAGAGAATTTCTAATAATGAGACACTATTGGAGATATCGGCATAGCAATTAATCACTGCAATTTGAGATTATCGGCTTTGGCTAACAACCATACTTGATTGACCAACAAACAGAAGTGTCAGCTTCATCTTGGTGAGTTAGAAAACCAACCAATAGCCTTGTCAATTAATAAACATTTTCTTATTTCATTAAACTTGCCAACTTAACATGCTATTAAAAATTTACCAATCGATCATGAACGACGGCTATTTACCCAGATTGCATTCTTCTGCACATTTTTAAGTTTTTAAAACTAAAGGATCTAACGACACAAAGACATCATTGCCGTTAACTTTCTTTCTAACTTTGTTTTACGGTCTTATAACTCCATAGTAAAAGTTCTCAAAATCAGCTTTAGTGTGAAGCACAATGACCATAAAGATAAAGCCAGTCGTCCATCTCTAACCTTTAAAAAGCTGCATGCATTCGTTTAATTCCTGATAAACCATGAAGCAAAGTTCAGCAAACTGTATCTTTTCATCTGCAACCTTTATTGTGCACTTTTCTGACTATGTAATACCAACATGAATGTTCACACAAGCAGAGGCAAAGTGATGCAGAAACAGGCCTATTTTAAGAGATGATGCTCTACCCAAAAGCTGTAATAATATAGCCATGTGCTCACAAAATTCTCTGGCACACATTAAAAATAGCTGAAGAGGCAGCCTTGGAACAGTGAGCAAAAATGGCTGTGATTGTGTATTTCCATCCACTGTCACCGGGTCATGTGACTGGCTGCCCAACTGCAGAGCATTCCAGCAAGTCAAAGCAGCACCGGATTTGCCCGACATCCGCTCTGAGTAACTATCATAGGTTTACAGAACAGAGGCCTGCGGAGAAATACGCAAGCCATGTCAACCATTTGACCACACAAGTTTTTTCCATAGAATGATTTGGAGAGTTATCTGGAAACACAGAAGGGTCACAGCCAAGGAAGGTGTAACATAAGCAAAACACTCACAGACATGAATAACTCAATCAAAGAGTGGGTGATGTTAAACCAATGTTTTATCTAAAAAACATACACAATTGGAGTTTTTTTGCAACTTATATTTAACAGTTTGTTTATAGAATTGAATGACATTGTTATTGCACAGCTCTGCATACAACGAAATTAGCTGGTGCCAAAACGTACTATAAAACAATAACAACACAATACAGCAATAAAACAACAGAATTTAGGCCAAGTCATTAAAGGTAAGGATGAAAATAAGCAAGTATAAGTAAAGAATGTAAATAACAAATTTGCAAGGGGTGTGGTAGAATTAAGTAACCAATAAAGATTTTTAACGGTATGGATACCCTGTTTTTTACCCGTTCTTTGAAAAAATATAATGTCATTAACATTAGCGCATTTGGCAGATGCTTTTATCCAAAGCGAATTGCAGTACATTCAAGTTATACATTTTATCAGTACGTGTGCTCTCCTGGGAATAGAACCCACAACCTTTGCGCTGCTAACACAATGCTCTACCAACTGAGCTACAGGAGCAGTTACAGGAACACCAGGTAATTTGATACAAACCTATGGCCGCAACTAAGTGACATCGTCAGATGCCGAATGGTGACGATGGTGTGTATACACCAGGACTCGCAAAATCGGTATCCCGACATCCCGGGGCTATTGTGTCATCCAGTCGGGCTACCAAAATGTATTTACGCCCTGTCCGACAAGTTATCTAATAAGGGGAAAAAATATATTGATATATCAATATGTGGGGGAATTAAAAACGCATTTGAATGTGTGCTCGCTTTCAACTTTTAATTTGCGATCGCAGTGACGCTCGTCCTGTCAGTCATTACTCTCCTCACGTGGCAAGTGAAATCTCCCGCATCAAGCTTAAACATGATAGAGAGCACATGCGCAATGTAGAAGATTGCAAAAAAAAAAAAATACATTGCTGATCATTTTTGTGTGTGTGCATGTGTAAAAATAAGATACACATGGATTTACGCAGGTATTTCAGTTCTAAAGTGGAGACCGATGCACAGATGGACAAAGCTGATGAAGGAGATGCTATGCCCTCAACATCGAGTGGCATTTTCTTATCCGTGACTTCAGATGATATTTCAGACTCCTGACACAGACTAAATTATGTTCTATATTGTTTGTACAGATTATACAGTTCATAGAAATTTCAGTTCAGTTAGAACCAAATATTTGTTATGACGATTGTAATTAGATTATTTTATACGATTGTTGTTATTTGTGTTTTGAAAATGTCTTTGATTCATGTTTTGTCAGTTTACTAGATGTTATTGTTTATACCATCAGTAGTTAAAGGAAATTCACTGTTGGTTAAATAACGTAGTAAGTTAAACTAATTTAATAATACTTCATAATAATAAAATAGTAATTTAATAAAAATACTTTATTAAAAGTATCTTAACTGTTTAACTAAAAGTTTAACTGTTTAAAGTGGTAAGAGTATGGTAAAGATGTTGAAAAGGATTTTTGTTATGTATAAACAATAAATTATCAATATTCATTTGTAAAAGACTTTTTAATGCATTATATATGTTTGAATGTAATTCCAGTGTTTTTTTCTTGCCCCACCCTATGGCTCCAAAGTAAGGGCCGGTGTCACCCCTCTCAAATGTTAGTTTGGAGCCCTAGTTTAATGAAAGTTCAAAGCCAGAGCTTTGATATGTCAAATTGCTGAAAATATTTTGTACAGGCCAAAAAAATGTGCAGACAGATTATGAGCTTTATTTGTTTGCCAAATCAGAACATCTTACAGAACTGCAATTATTTTATATATTAACTGCACAGAAATAAACCAGCCACCAATTTTTAAAGAGAGATAATGAGCTGTTCACAAATCAAGGCAGGGTGAGTATATGCAGCCTAGAGCAGAAATGTATCACATTTCAGTACTCTTGACATATGACGTCCAACAACAGGAGGCTGGTACAGCTTGGTGCAGGAAGCCCCCACCAACCCAGATATCCAGACATTACCATCTTCCACAAGTAACTTTCAAACAATTCACAACCATTCACTGTGATATTGAACTTCACAACCTTAAGGCTAGTTTAAAAACTGTCTGCAAATAATAACACTAATAGCGATGAATGCTGTGGATTACAGCACTGGACCAAAGGAATTTGCATGCTACACATTTTTCATTAGGCGAGCTACGCACTGCGCATGTGCAACCAGCTGGGCTGTCGGCGCTTGAAATCGAACGCATAGAACGCATGTTTGTTTATAGGTTTTCGATTTTAGGATTAACTTAAAATGCACACGTTTTCGTATTTGCACTAGTGTAAATTTTCAAACCGTTAAAAGACGTTAAACAAATGTTATTTTTTCAACAGACAAGAATATAATATACAGAAATTGATCAATTATTAGTTATCAATGGTTTTGTTGCATAACAAATCAAGTAAAAAGTTTAATACAAAAAGTCACAAAACAAGTCGCGAGAAGTAACCATTAAAGGGATTCGATTCGATGACGTCACGGTTCTCCGTTATTTTCGCTAATACTTGGTTATCAAGCCAAAGTGTGCAGAAAAATAAACAAACGTTACTTTTACCTTCATAGCACAGGATGCCAATGTTGTTGTTCATTTTGTCCAAGTACTGGTAGTTCAACAGGTCCATTTTGGTAAAAAGCATTTATGGACTTTTTAATCGCAGAAAGACCAGCTTCTCTTTTTCTGTCGTCAGGAGCTCGTAAAAAGGCCCAGCCTTAAACTTAACACAAAGCGAAAATAACTACTTTAACCCAACCTGGTTGAGTACCTCAACGAGCAGAAGGACTCTACTGCAACTTTAAAGAAACTTTGAGAAGTTTAAACGACTGAAACGAGTTGTATTTCAGGACAAAGGGTCGCGCCAGTTCTCCTCACAGCCCGCTGTAAGTAGACTGCACTGACACGCAGCCTGTGAGCAGTAAGACTTCCAAAGCGCGCTCCCCTACGTGAGCCTCCTCTCACTGCGCGTGCTCACCAAATCACGCGAGAGTTTCACCCTTCTAACGCATGGGAATCAGTGTGAGACTGAGAGGAGTGGGGGAGGGGGAGTACGCAAAGGAAAGTACTGAAAGATATTATGCAAGTTTATAGCTTTGGGACATCAGTTACTATTAAATGTTATAAAATTAAGATTTTTAAATGTAACTTAGTAACAATTAGTTACTTGTAATTATTTTTAGTTACTATTCAACAGTGAATCTTGTACATTTCAATTGAATTAATTGAATAAGCAGTTGTTGTCAAATCTGTGTGAGAAAACGGTTATATTGGTAGCAATTTATTTTGCAGTCCTGTTTCTTACTGAGATAATTACAATAACTGTGTCCAGCACTAAGAGACCGAGTCCAGTGAGTCCCCATGTTCAATGTAGAGGATTTCCATTTTTTATGCAGATAATAGATAAAATTAAAAACGAATATTTTGGTATTTTGTTTAAAAAAAATTATAAATGTCTAAGACTTTATATCCTGTTGACTTCAACATTCTGTTGACACTAAAATGGGTCAATGCTACCTTAAATTAAATGATTTTTAGCGGCACTTTACTGCCCTCTGGTGGCCTTCGTCTCTAACATTCACCCCATTCACACACAATTCATGCCCTTAACTTTCATATGCAAACAAGAACAAACATAATTGGTTGATGCCTGTATGTGGCTTCTCCAAGGCACATCCCTTAATAAACACAGAGTATTTTCTTATTTCTTAACTGGTTTTCATATGTAATGACAAACATAATACTAATGTGGGAAATTAAAAAGAATATCCAAAGTTTAAAATTTGCTTAAAATTGTTCAAGAATGAGAAGACCGTTTTATTGGAGGTTTACTGTCCAAACCATACAAAACTGAATTGAGAATTTAGGAAATAATAAACAGGATTAGATAAAAACCAACACTATTTATACAGTCAACAAAGAAATGAATACAGTCTTAAAGTCTTTCATATATGAAATTGGACCCCACTCTGTCTGGATACCGGGGCAGTGTTTGTTTTGCAATAACGACAGGGTAAAAGTGCAGTATTCTGCTTAATAAACAGCTATGACCTGTATTCATATATTCATATATATTCTACTGTTTAGAAACATTAAAGTGACAACTGCAAACAAGCACCTTATCGGTCCTAACATACTAAACAGTTGCTCCCAATTCACCTTTATAATATTAAATTATATTTCAGGTAATTAATCCTCCTGGGTAGTTAAGGAGTACTGTTATGTGTATTGTATGCATTTTTGTGTGTTTTAGGTGCTGGTCAATTTTTTCAACCTTCAGTGTTTTCCCTGTTAATTTTAATATTTTTAAAGCGTGTAATATGTCACAAAGGGATGTCAGAGAATGTGGCATGTTGTTTTACTTGTTTTGTAAATACATTGACATTATCAATACACCTTAAAATCATATGTACTGCATGTGTCATGTCAACTGCTCAATTCATGTGACACACTGAATGAGAAGCATTAAATCATTTTCCAACCATTTTTAGTTTCAATATTCGACCATAGCCCCATAATTAGACATTAATCTAGAAATCAAAGATTAACCTGATACTAGTAATGATTTCTGTGTGAATCATTTTATGACTTGGCACACACACAAACCAGGAAGTCAGGCTAACATTCAGTAGATCAGTAGCATGGCAGTAAACTTTGAATTCAGCCAGTTAACCTTTAACAGCTTGCTGTATTCCCAACCCAGTTCAGCCCAAAAAGCAGAAAGGAGCACTGAATGGATTTATTCAAGACCACACTATGTATCTCTATTGTCCTCCCTCGTCCCCACAATCACAGTGCGCTCTCTTAACGCCTCTCAATGACTCCAAGGATTAAAGGTCTTTTCCTCTGACTCTGTCAATACTAAATGAAAATAGTTCTCACTGGGTTTGAAGAGGCATTGTCATGGTTCATACACTCTGCCTGTCTAAAGCCATTCAAAATCCTGCATGATCTATTGTCTTTAGGTGAGATATCCATATATGGTAAGGTATATTGACAAAAATACTATATAATTGAACAGAATTATCCACACTATCTGCAATAAGGTGAAGGGTTGGTCAGCAAAGCACCTTTTAAATCAGTCAAATCTACATTTACTGGCCTCACATCTTCCTGGGAACTCCCAGCTTATGTGTTTGAATATTGTAATTGACATGTTCTGATGATTTTCATTGGAAACAATGGTGTTGGAAACAATTGCTTACTGACAAAGACAGAATTTATCAGATGTGAAGAGTCACTGAATAAAAATAATCTGCACAGTTTTGATGCACTAAATCCAAAGATTAGTCGAATTTTTCCAAGGATTATTGAGGTAATAAACAGTCTTGTCACATCTAGACTCTGGAATTGACTCTTGATTCCTAATGCCTCAAAATCAAACAATCAATTCTTCATAAGATTGACTCCAAACTCTAAGAAAAGAGTGAAAGGGCACTCTCTCAAAAAATTAGGGTTGCTAGGGTGTTCTGCATGATTGCAAGGGTGTGGGTGGTTGCTAGAGTGTTTTGAGTGATCCAGGGCATTGGTAGGCGGTTGCTCTGATCTTTAACATAATGCGGTATTGATCACTCCGGGCTTCACATTAATTCTAATTCATATTAACTCGAAAGGTGTTATGATTAAACCACTAAATCTAGGCTTTTTAAACTTCATAAAGTATATAATCAAAAACCCGGATGTTGAGGATTAATAAAGGCATTTTACAGCCTTTCTGTCTGTAGGATCAGAAAACGTGTAATTGCTCTAAAGATTCTCATTTAATGAAAGAAGTTTCATGACATTGATCTGATCCACTAAACTTCAATTATAATCAACCGTAGGCTGTAATTTGAGATCAACATCATGCAGCCAGTGGTATTAACTTAAATAAATGACCCGGCTGTGTCACACATGCATATAAATACATGTACACTATATTACCAAACATTTTTGCTCATCTGCCTTAAGACGCATATGAACATAAGTGACATCCCATTGTTAATCCATAGGGTTTAATATGAACGTCGGCCCACCCTTTGCAGCTATAACAGCTTCAACTCTTCTGGGTAAGCTTTTCACAAGGTTTAGAATTTTTTGACCGTTTTTCCAGACACATTTGAGGTCAGACACTGATGTTGGACGAGAAGGCCTGGCTCGCAGTCTTCACTCTAATTCATCCCAAAGGTGTTCTATCAGGTTGACGTCACTACTCTGTGATGGCCAGTCCAGTGGCCAGTTGGTGATGTATGTTGGTGATGTATGGCTTGGATGCAGCTGCTCGACCATGGAAACCCATTCCATGAAGCTCTCTACGCACTGTTCTTGAGCTAATCTGAAGGCCATATGAACTTTGGAGGTCTGTAGTGATTGACTGCAGAAAGTTGGCAACCTCTGCACACTATGCGCCATTCACTGACCCCGCTCTGTCATTTTACGTGGCCTACCACTTTGTGGCTGAGTTGCTGTCATTCCCAATCACTTCCACTTTGTTATAATACCAAAGACAGTTGACTCTGGAATATTTAGTAGTAAGGAAATTTCACGACTGGACTTGTTGCACGGGTGGCATCCTATCACAGTACCATGCTGAAATTCACTGAGCTCCTGAGAGCGGCCCATTCTTTCACAAATGTTTGTAGAAGCAGTCTGCATGCCTAGGTGCTTCATTTTATACACCTTTGGCCATGGAAGTGATTGGAACACCTGAATTCAATTATCTGGATGGGTGAGCGAATACTTTTGGCAACATAGTGTATATCAGCATGCTTTACACACATTTTGGTATGTAAAGCCTGGCTATTAGTACAGACTCATGTTTTTCAGGGAACAAATTTGATACTTCATCATATTCACACCAAATGTATGGTTTTACAGTAAGATTGCCAGTGGATTGTATGATCTTTTTTTGTATTTCTATTAGAACTGGGTTTTATTTTGTTGCAACATGGCAAATTTGATTATGTTGCTTGGAGGCAGAACCATACCACAGAGGGTTAAAGTGCTGTTACTAAGCATCAGGCCTGACGGGTAACCACAGGTGACAGAAGCATATTTGACATTTCTGTTACTATGGGACACTGTATTGTTCTTGTTGTTTTGGGACAGAAACCAGATCTATGCTGCTGGGAAGGGCTGGCAGAGATCAGCCATTCAGAGGAAGTAGACCCACAGGAGAGGTCGACCTCAGGGGACAGACCCAAAAAAAGCAGACATTTACAGTGAGCATGTACTGTAGGAACACTAATGCCTACAGACGTGATCCTTCTGTGAAGTTTGAGGAGTGTTGATTACAAAATGAGACATGATCTCAAATTTCACAGGTGCTTATAAGTGACTGCAAAATTCTCACCACCAACAGCAAATTGGAATTAGAAAAGATGCTTTAGTCTTAGTGGGACACTATTCTGGATGAGGATATAAGCATCTTATTGCTGTTTGGACCAGCTGGACCACCTTCAAGTGTGATGGCTAAAGCCCTATAATTAGATAAATAAAGGACATAAAGACACTCTATCCTACTGCCAAAATCTTTGGTTTGAGTCTCATTAATGTAAAGTTCTGATTCTGGCTATATAAAACACTCAACAACCACTTTGACTCAGGATGGGTAAGTACCAGTTAGTTGCAGGTAACTCTAGGGGGCACATATATATATAAATATATAAAGAGAGCTCTGGAAAACATTTAGAGACAACTCTAATTTTTCTTAAATCAGCATCTCTTTATTTATGGCAGCAATTCCATTCCAGTCTGTTGAATTCAAAAGTAAGTGGTATCAAATAATAGCTTGATGTCTAAGTTGAAATGTTTTAAGTGAGGAAAGGATTCAATTCTGACTTTACTAGCAAAGGATAAAACATTTTGAAGACTTAACATTTTGAAGACCGCAATTTATTAAAACAAGGTCAGGCTGCAGACATTGGGGAGAACAAAATTACAGACCAGTAGAGGGCAGAAACGACTCTCCACTGAACGAGATGTCCTCCTACTCTTTTAAATGTCTGTCAAAAACCATAGGATGACATCAAGTGATCTACAAAAAGAGTGGCAAATGGCAGCTGGAAGTTCACGGAGAGGATGGTATAATAAAGGCTTCTAGAGGCAGGGCTGAAGTCATGCAAAGCTAGAAAAAAGCCCTTCATCAATGATAAGCAAAGAGCCAGGCAGATGTTTGCAAAAGACTATAAGGATTGGGCCAAAGAGGACTGGGGTAAGGTCATCTTTTCTGGCGAGTCCAATTTTCAGCTTTGCCCAACACCTAGTCATCTAATGGTTAGATGGAGACTTGGTTGAAGATCTTTGATGATGTGTTTCAGCAAGGCTGGAATTGAGCAAATTCTTCTTTGTGAAGGGCACATGAATCAAGCCACATAGAAGGTTGTCCTGAAAGAAAACTTGCTTCCTTCTGCTCTGACAATGTTACCCAACTCTAAGGATTGTTTTTTTTCCAGCAGGACAATGCAGAAATGTTTGCGCCAGGAGTGGCAAAGTCACTTAACAGCAATGTGAAAGACTGGTGGAGAGCATGCCAAGATGCATGAAAACTGTGATTAAAAAATGTATAATATATGTGAATGCAATTTATTCTATGCATACATTAAACAGATGCAATGACTAACAAGATACAAATGTCATAGGGCAATTATAGAAAGCTGCTATGTAATAGCATAATAATGACACATGATGGTGTTGTTCAGCAGGATGAACTTTGTTGGCAGTAAAGGCAATGTAAATAAAAATAGAGAAAACCTCTTAAAGAGAACCTGTTTCTGTTTAGATATCGGTGTTTAACATCTATATTGCTTTTCCAGCAGGTCAATGACATAGCCAAAATATGAAAAAATGTGTTAGGAAAAAGAACTTCAGTAAATATTCAAGAATGTCCTAGGCAACACAAACCAGAATCCTACTAAAAGTCTGTGAAACAATCTAAAAATTAATTGCTAAAAACAAGCTAAAACATATGGGGGGGGGGGGGGTTGGGGGTGAATATCTGATAGCTAAACATCAGAAATGTAACAAAACATGCTTCATGTGTAGATGACTGTCAGGTCAGGGTTCTCTGTCGTATTTAATGCCTTCATGTCTGCTGTCCCGTGTTGGTTTGTTCTTCCGTGTTTCTTCTGTGCTACATCTGTGTTTCTGACCTGTCGTGGTCCGTTCCTGAGTCTTGTTGGTTTGCTCCTGATCTTTAATGTTTTGTTCATGTTGCTTGTTGGTTTGTTCAGGTTCTTCTTCTTCTTGCTCTCGTCAGTTTTGTTCATGTTTGTTGTTAATGTTTAATGTTTTTAATCCGCCTTTTTTTAATTGATGTTATATGTTGTTATTGGTTTTCTGTGTTTGTTTTTATGGGTGAACATTGGTCTATTCTGTTTAATTGTCCCTATTTAGTTCTTGATCGTTTATTTATATTCCATTTCGATTTTCGGATAGACAGCGTCATGGATTATTTTAGGTATTCTGGATGTGGAAAGGGCTATTTACAAAAAGGCACTCTATAAGTGGGGGTGCAACAATGTGAAAGTAACACCAGGTGATGATATTACTTCCTCAAATTCATGAAAAAATTAGGCACATACTTGCACAGACAAGCAGACCAGTGGCAAAGTGCATCATAGCACCACTAAAATAATATGATGTTAAAGCTGCCGGATAACAGACCAGATCACAGCAGAAAAAATGCAGAAATAGAAACAAATTAAGATACAATATGACTACAACTGCAGTCACACTAAACCTATAAATCTTTAATTAATAAAATTAATAAAATATTTATTTTTTTAAATACACTGAATTTTTTTTCTTTTTAAATAATTTTTTTTACACTGGTACTGATTAAGTACCAGTGATTGAGTAAAAAAAAAGACTAAGTTTAAGTCAACATGGTAAGTGATAATCAGTTTAACATTCAAAAACATTTATAGCCTACCACAGTCTTTCACAACATCTAGCTGTTTTTGCTGAATGGACCAGACAAGACCTAAACGGACCCATAGGTAGACGGTGCAATGTGCATGAATACATATAAAATAATTAAATAAATGAAATTCAACAGAGGGCCAAATCAGTCACCCAGGCTACCAGAATTTCTCTCAGTGCTCCCAATGGTCAGTCTGGACCTGCCTGATACGTGCGGGACTGTACACGCGTTTATGCCGTTTACATTCAGGTTCAAAACATTTTTTAAGATAGTGAGTCAGAAAACAGCAATTGTTTTGTTTAGCTGTTTTCGAAGAGAAGGTGTGTTTGGAAGAACCTGTCCTGTGAGAAAGGGCCCCTTAGCAGCAGCTATGGATACGAAAGGCCAATCACAGAGAATTCCAATCAGAATTCATATGCAAATATTGCAATGCTTTTCACATTTTACAAAAAAAGATACAGCAAGTGTAACAAGTGCAACTAAATAGCTTAAATTACCTACAAAAAGTTTGTAGGTAAAGTTGAGTCTTTATGTCAAGCAGTTGTGAAAAGCAAGCAAATTAATTGCAACATTTAATTCATTAATTAATCCATGCAGGATGTTTAGGTCAGTATACAGGGAATGTTTGGCTGTGAAGTAGATGTCGTTAATTTGAGTTTCCTGCTGTTTTCCAACATATGAATAACCATATACAGAACCACACACACCCACTCTGCATTCCTGACAATTCATGTGCTGCAGAGGCTGCCAGTCTCCAAGATACAGTGAGACAGCTGCAGTGCGGCCCCTCTGACCCTCACCGCGCTCGGGGCCCATTCTTTTCTTATCTGACCTGCACACCCATATCACTGCTGGTTTGTTTTTTCTGGGATTCAGAGAATTAGGGGGGATTCAAACTGTGTTAAATTATGTTACAGAATAATGTACAAGAACAGCGTGGACAGCAGTTCTGCCATTTTTTAGTAGATTTACATTTATGCATTTTGCAGACGCTTTTATCCAAAGCGACTTACATTGCATTATACTATACATTGATTCTGAGTGTGTGCAATCACACTCCCTGGGATCGAACCCATGACCTTGGCGTTGTCAATATCATGCTCTAACCACTGAGCTACAGGAAAGCTAGTAGTAGTAGTTCTAATTGCTACAAAAAAACCCAAATGCTGCAAAACAAACTCCACACCGTAATTTTGCTGCAAATGTACAGGAGTTGGACAATGAAACTGAAACTCTGGCCAATTTAGTGGTTAGTGGTTTCATGGCTAAATTTGACCAGCCTGGTTGCCAATCTTCATTGATTACACATTCCACCAGTAAGAGCAGAGTGTAAAGGTTTAAGTAGCAGAGTAATAGCACAGTTTTGCTTAAAATATTGCAATGCACACAACATTATGGGTGACATATCAGAATTCAAACGAGGACAAATTGTAGGTGCACGTCTTGCTGGCGCATCTGTGACTACGACAGCAAGTCTTTGTGATGTATCAAGAGCCACGGTATCCAGGGTAATGTCAGCATACCGCCAAGAAGGATGAACCACATCCAACAGGAGTAACCGTGGACGCAAGAGGAAGCTGTCTGAAAGGGATGTCCTGGTGCTATCCCGGATTGTATCCAAAAAACAAAACCACAGCTGCCCAACTCACTGCAGAATTAAATGTGCACCTTAATTCTCCTGTTTTCACTTAAACTGTCTGTCGGGAGCTCCACAGGGTCAATGTACATGGCCGGGCTGCTATAGCCAAACCTTTGGTCACTCGTGCAAATGCCAAACGTCGGTTTCAATGGTGCCAGCAGCAAAAATCTTGGGCTGTGGACAATGTGAAACACGTATTGTTCTCTGATGAGTCTACCTTCACTGTCTTTCCCACATCCGAGAGAGTTACGGTGTGGAGAAGCCCCAAAGAAGTGTACCACCCAGACTGTTGCATGCCCAGAGTGAAGCATGGGGGTGAATCAGTGATGGTTTGGGCTGCAATATCATGGCATTCCCTAGGCCCAATACCTGTGCTAGATGGGCGCATCACTGCCAAGGACTACCGAATCATTCTGGAGTACCATGTGCACCCAATGATTAAAACACTGAATCCTGAAGGCGGTGCCGTATATCAGTATGATAACCAGATCTTAATATTACTGAGCCACTTTGGGGTGTTTTGGAGGGGCGAGTCAGGAAACGTTTTCCTCCACCAGCATCACTTAGTGACCTGGCCACTATTCTGCAAGAAGAATGGCTCAAAATCCCTCTGGCCACTGTGCAGGACTTGTATCTGTCATTCCCAAGACGTATTGATGCTGTATTGGCCACAAATGGAGGCCCTACACCATACTAATAAATTATTGTGGTCTAAAACAAGGCTTTCAGTTTCATTGTCCAACCCCTGTATTTGCATATTTCCAAACGTGAATCAAAGTATTTATAAAAGGTAGTAATAACACAGTGTCCACATTCATCTGGATAAATTAATTGAAAACAGTGCTTTTCTTTGAATATGATCTCTGTCCACACTAGTAATTTTTAAACATTTCCTGAAAAGTTGCTCATCCACATCAAAATGTCTGATGATTGTCCCTCCACAGCAATTTCAAGGAAACTTTGTCACCTCTAAATAAATTTTATGAGAAGGTTGTAGAAAGTAACAATGTGGATAGCAGGTACAACAATTATACAAAATGGGCCAACAAATTAATGTGGATTAAATATATCTCTGTTGTCCACACTGCAACCTATAACTGACTTTTTCAAATTGATCAACCTGTGAAAGCACTTTTTAAAGCTCAGTTTTCACTGGTCAGATGGCTAAAATGTACAAAAAAATGTCTGTTTAAATTTTAATTTTTTGAACAATGTTAATAACTTCACTGTCTGTGTTTATGAACTTATGTATAAACATGTTTATATGTTATATTGTAACCCTGTCTATACCATGATTGACAAATCTGTAATGTCTGTGCCACTTGCACCACCAAACAATCACAAAAGTAATGACCGTTTTTTAACAGGTTTCTAAAACACTTGCCTATCTGCCAGATTAACCCTAACTGGTTAATCGTTTTAATAAAGGGACATCCTACAGCTGGGATGTTACATCCCAGAATCAAAAGGACTGAGGATCGAAACACAAAACAGGTCCTTATGACTTTGTTGTAACTAGATACACAGATAAATGCAATGCTAACTGACAGAGAATACCGAAAATATTTCATCTGTTTTTAAACTGTTCTGACAAATCAAATTTTTATAAAATAACATTTAGACAAGATTTTGTAGGTATAACTCATGAAGCAATTAACACAATGCTAATCAATACATGTCATTCATGTGGCATGTTTGCGGGTCACAGATTGACATCTGAACATGTTTACACAGACACTAATAATGATTCTTGCACTTTTTGACTCTTTCAGAGTTTAATTGTTATTCGTTTATGTTGATCGCATTTGGGAGATGCTTTATTGTAAAATGATAATGTACTCAAGCTGTATTGCTTTTGATTCCCTAAGAATCAAACCATGGCAGGGCTCGCAACCTTGCATGCCCAGGGCTAGTGTGTCATCCATTCAGGCTACCAAAATGTATTCCCGCCCTGCCCGTCGAGCTATCTTATAAGGAGGAAAAATATTTTGCAACGCTTTTGCAACAAATTTGGTCAGGTAATTATGTTGTATGTAGTTTTCGGGCATCGGGGATCCACTATCAATATGTGGGGTATTAAAATCGTGTTTAAATGCGATTGTGAACTGTGTATCAGTAATGCTAGGCCTGTCAGTCATTACTTTCCTCACGTGACAAGTGAAATCTCCCGCAGCAAGATTAAACATGATAGAGGGCATGCACAGTAAAGGAAAAAAAAGAAAAAAAATTGCTGAGTTGTGTGTGTGCGTAAATAAGAGGCGCATGGATTTACGCAGGTATTTCAGTTCTGAAGTGGAGACCGATGCACAGACGGAGAAAGCTGACGAAGGAGATGCTATGCCCTCAACATCGAGTGGCATTTTCTTATCTGTGACTTCAGTTGATATTTCAGATTCAGAATCTGACACAGACTGAATTGTTCTATATTGTTTTTACAAGTTCATAAAAATTCCAGTTCATTTAGAACCAAATATTTGTACCAATTTGCTATTCTCACAGAAAATGCTAAAATCAAAGTTATGTTCAAATATGATGCAAATGCTGGTCAGCGAAATTTTACTGTTCATTTAAGAGAGTTTTTTGTTGAAGGTTTGCCCTGCCTAAATAACAATGGGTCTTTGAGTTTTGTGGTTGCTGATTGGTTCGGTTTAGGAGTAGTGAAGTTTACATGTGGCCTTAACAACAAGGTGCATTAACACTTGGCTAAGATGAACAAACTCGTGAGGTTTCAGAGATCAGTTTGTGGTTCTTGAATTTAGGTTGGTTGGCGTTAACACTTTATGGTTGACATTAACACTTGATAGCATTTACACTTAATTTCATCATCTGTAAAACTGCATGAAGTGACTAAGTGTAAATATCTCTTAAATTGCTGCATTATAAATGATCTGCATGGCAGGTTAAGAGGTGGTTAGCATGGTGAAAGTAAAAAAAAAGTTAACCATTAATGTGGTGACAGCAGCAGAAATAAATCCTTTTGTTAAACACAGGAGTGTCTGTAATTCATTAAATACTCAAGCAAGTTAAGGAAATGATTGTGATTGGCCATGCATAGTGACTTAAAATCAGGCCTTAAAAAACTGCGAATTGTGAATGATAGAATATGAAGCATTTTCTCTTCATCAATAAGCAATATCTAGCAAGACTTTCTTCAGAAAGCATGAATGAATCTTGCATGCAAGTGTCATTAGTGGATGTGACCTAAAACCCAACCTAGCAGGTCTTTGCTTAGATTCTAGGGTTTTGTTAGGGTAGTCTGAATGGTTGCTAGATATTTGCTGAGGCGTTCAAGGTTGTTCCTTTCTGGCCCAAATTTAAAAAAAGTCTAGCAAGTCGCTGTGATATATGGTCCCTAGACATGGCTCCTGGTCTTTCCTTTAATACAAGTATATGATATTTTTTGCTTGTATTGTTACTTACAGACTAAAAATATTATAAGCCTTTTAGAAAATGTTAGAAGAGTAACAGAACAACTCTGCTGGGGATTTGTTATAGCTGTAAAATGACTGGAATGAAATGCTTACATGTTTGTTGGATCAGAGAATGCTGCAAACCTACTGACTTTAATTTGAACAGTGCGCTGTAAAGAGGAAAACCATGAAAGTGATGCGGTAGACATTTGACCAATGAGAATATTAGCATTCGAAAATCTAATTCACCAAATTCCCGCTTGACAGCAACTTTTTTCAAACCCTCAGAGGTGTTCCTAGCATGAAAGAGTAACTTTAATACTTAACATGAGGATGTCCAAATGGTTACTGTTGATGTTTTTGGGCCACTAAGCTTTGTGGTGAGCATTACAATGTTCTGACTCATTATGTAGAAGCAGTGTAAATGTGCCATGTTTTTAATATTATAGCTTTATACTAAACCTTATGTATTGTTTTGTGTGTTTATGAGGCGCTTGCTTGTGAAAAAAGTTGTGGGTAGTGCCAGGTAAGTGTTCAGAGTGATTTAGACCATGTTATTAAGGTGTTCTTCTTGGATTCCAAATCATTGCAAAGCAGTTCCTAAGGTGATGTGTGTGTTGCTATGCAGTTGCTAAAGCATTCTGTGTTGTTTAGCGCATTGTCATGAGTGTCTGGATGATTGCTTATTGATCTTTCAAAAGTGCCCACATCAGAAAAGTCAAATGCTCCCTAGATAAGTCCTTCCTTTAATGTAAGTCACTTATTTGGTTGTCTCCCAGTGCCAAAATCAAGTCCAACTGCAAAGATCTCAAAGACAGCTGATGATTTCACAAGGCCGTGTGTTACAGTGTATATATGAAGTTTATTTTCCACAGTTCTTGCTGCTCAGCCTCTGAGGGAAACTTTCAGAATGAGGCAAATCTATGACGTTTTATAGGCTTACTAAAAGGAAGTTTGCCACGGCAGCAGGCCAGCAATACAGAAACAAGATCCTTACAACCTCATGAACTTAAGCCATTATTGACATGATCCCTCAGAGCGGGGAGGTGTTCGTGTGTTTGGGCATTTAACAGAATTGACAATTTCTTTAAGAGTAAAGAAAAATGTCCCAGGGATTCAAAGGTCAACTTCCTGTTTGGAATGCAGGTGCAAGTCTCGGCACAGCCAACACAAACATGCGAGAAATGGGTGGATGTATTGTCTGACCCATCTCCTGTTGGCAAGAAGCCTTCAGCTCTCTAAAATAAATCTTTTCTTCTTACTGTATACATAAACTTAAATGGATGAAAATAACTCCAGATAATAATATCAACAGAATATTGTTGCAGCCGCAGTAGCCATGGCATTTTGATTGGGAGTGGGCAGTAGATGCTGAGATCTTTTGTCCCATTTATATATCCATAATAACACTGACTTCTCTGATTGTCTGAAGTCTAAAGGCTTTTACATTTAATAAAAATCTATCTTTGTAGAATTTTAGAATCATATTATCACTAATGTAATTCACACACAGAAAAAAAAATCTGTCTTTTGTCTGGACATGGATTGAGAAACAATTTAGATGAGATAAGGTTTAAACTATAACCATGTTATGTTCCTCTGATGGTGTTAAAGGACGTAATGTAATTGTCCTGTTTTGCCCTCAAGCATCCAACTGAATACAAGCCAACACCTGACAGTGTAAAACAAAGACAACCACGCCTTCAGTCTAATTGTACATTCCCATCTCTATATGGAAGTTGTTCAGCCTGTGAACCCATGGGTTTAGGTCAGACGCATACTGCAGTGACTCAATGCCTCTCCCTTGAAGATGATGTTTGAAAATGTTTTCACCCGGCAAGTGAGAACATCTCCTGCTTGTTTGCATTTATTGCAAGACTTTGGAGAAGCTTGCAGGCCTGCACTACTGTGAAAACAGGTCAGACGCACTGTGTGGGGACAAAGGCGCATACACAACGGTAGTGACATCAGCTCTGTGCAAAACAAAAACACAGCAGGGGGGAAGAGAAATGCAACAACATCCCAAGCTTTATGTCCACCGACATTGGAGCAACCCTTGCAAGAACTTGCAGCTTCGACCCATCGACCCAGTTTCCTTTCTTGCCTATATTAGTTTGGAGTCACAATAAGAAAACATTATGGAAAAGGTTTGAGTAGTAAAAAAAGTGACCTAAGTCAATTATTTAGAATTTCTTGCAAACCTTAACCAAAACATTTTGTATTATAAACACAAACTTCTTACCAAATCCCACTGTGTTCTTAGACTGCAACTAAAGACATCATCAACGTAGATGTTACACAATAAATTCCAATCAGACTAAATGTCAACTAAGTAGGATTTGTTTGTACTTAATCTAGGAAGGAATTTCTGATGAGAAAACTGCAGTGTGCTCATGAAATGACTGTGCAGCCTAGCTGAGGGGTCTAAGTATGTTGAAGTGAGAAAACTGAAAACTGGCACTAAAATACTTACGTTTTTCATCATCTTGGTGTACTAAAGATGCCGCTCTTGACAAAACATCCAAAGGCGTTTCCATCCTGGGCCAGATTCTAATCATGGAAAAAACATGTTTATTAATTTGTTTTCAAATCAAAAACACAGACTGGTCTATTTTCTTTGTCTCTTCCATAAATATGCTACATGTAGGTATGTAAATTCTCATTTCTAACAAACATAACGCGAACGTATTTTCCAGTTTATGGCATGTTGTTTTCCAGAAATTTCCCGAATAAGCATTACAAACGTGAGGTTTAAAGCGCTCCTCGTGTGTGCCCCACTTCCCGCACTTAACATTCCACAGATACCATAAAGTTTCAAACTCAGCTGAGCGCCTTTACAAATCAATAATTTTGAATTTAAATTTGATTTTGTTTAGAACAGTTATAAAACAACTCGACTTGAGTGAATTCATGTGCTTTCAAGCGAAGTGGGTTTAGGTGAATTCAAGCGTCTGTCCACGCTGCAGACGAGCGACGCGATAAAAATAAAACGCAACGATATTATTCCAAAGAAACAGTCTACACCATAAGCGAGCGTTGCGTTGATTGGTTATACCAGCCGTGTTCTGTAACGTTCGTTTACAATGCAGGCAATTCCTTTGATTATAATGGTAGCGTCGCGTCACTTGTCGCGTGTTACACATAAGGAAGTCATCAACGCTTTAGATATTAGGTTACTTATAAATGTTATGAAATAGTGCCATAAAACCGCATTAATTCATGCACTGCAAACTACTTTTAAATTTAAACATCATGGATACAACGGACATACTTTATTGTAACAAGTGTTTTTCTCACCTATATGAAGACGATCGAAGTTTGATGTTTATAAGATCAAACATCATGATATTAATGATCTCTACTACAAGATTATTAAATCCATAATAATCACTTTTGCTACCAACGCTGTGAAGAGACAGGGCTGTTTGAAGTCATGTAAACTACTACTACCTTCAAGCGCCACTTTGGAATCTCCGGGAACACGAAGTAAACAAAAGATTTCGAGCAAAAAGCCCGGAAACAAACGATAAATCCTGTGAATATAATCAGAGTAATCCAAGGGAGCAATCCACGACTAAAGCGTTGTGTCTGAGTTCAAGACCAGTCAGTGCTCGAGCTGCGGGGAAGAATGCTTGGAATGATGGAATTCTCTTCCTAGCAGGTGATGAAAGTGAAGAATTCTTATTGGCCAGGGTCAACGGAATGAGATCAGCATACATTATGCTAATAAGAGAGCGATTTAATATCCTTGCAACAGGTACAACGTGAAAGGGAAGTGCACACATAAACACTGCGATATGTCGGTGTTTGTGAGTGATTTTAAAATTCGTATTAATTTTTAATAATACTTCATATGCGTTTCATATTATCCAATACAATTGTGCCAAATGGATACATCACAATGCGAACGTGGAATTCTGTCATTAATTTAAAAAAAGTTAATAGCAAAATTAGTAGAGTGTTCAATTAGTACATAGTTTTTATAAATATTTGTAGATCAGGTAGTAGAAAAGCTCTGAGCAGTGACATATGGAAACTTCAGGATCGTGTTTGTTTTCTACGCCAGCCTCTCCACATTTTCTTCAGCTTTTTGAAACTGTATGACACTGTTTTGACAAGACCTGTAGAAACAAAAGATTACAACATTAGCCATCATGTTGTATTGGCTAATAATACTGCATAACATCCAATCAACAGAGAAACTTCTAGAACATTTCATCCCTAATTCTTGTAATAAAATATGCTACAAAATTGCCTTTTTTGTACTAAGGATGTATCAAGGACTTATTAAACATATTAAATTTCGGTGCACCCTCCTGCTTTTTAAAAACATTTTTCCTGACTATCACTTAATGTGTCAACACCATCAAAAATACCCATATGCACCATCAAATACATTTGTCAAATATTATTATAAATAATGATAAATCTAGCATTCAAATTTAAGAATGACATGAGAATCCTTTCCATTTGATTGCCAGCTACATAATTTTTATATTTTTCTAAGTGTAAGAAATACTGAGGTGGATTTTTACTGACTGTTAAAATGTATTAAAAACAAAATTAAATAAAATGTTACATTTGACTTTAGAACATTTGCTTTTTAAACTTTGCTTTTGAAAAAGATAATGTTTTGCTTCATGTCTCAAGATTTCATCTTACCAGCTGTGGCAACTCCTTTGGCACTTTGTGTAATACTGGAGGTTTTCACTATTGATGAGATTCCTGCAAAGAACAGAAAGTGTAATTATGTTTAAACTGCAATGCATAAACAGTTGTTGAGCAAGTACATAACAGTCAGTGTTCAAAACTGTCTCCTTATCTTACCCCGTTTCGCAACATTTATACTATTGATTTTTAATTTATGCTGCCTGGTCGGATTTCACGAGAAATGTAAGTTTGACTTCAACATAAATAAATAAAAGTATGTAAAATATAAAGTTGAAACATAAAAGGAACCTGCACTTTTGTTTCAAACAGAGATGGCTCTACAGAGGCAAAAGTTATGGATTGCAGCTTTAATGGCGAATCACCAATAATCAATTCAGTAGATCATATTTGGTAATTATACCAACTGATCTACTAAAAATAGAATTTATTGTTGAAAGTTACTATTGAATATGTATATTCAGTACATTCTTTGTTTTTAGCATCACATAAACAGGAAGAGATATAAAGTTGCAATGTACCATTAGCGGTAATCATTCAGTTTGTCTCAATATATGTCTATTTTGAGAGTATATGATTCTATTACAGGGTTAAATAAACGTAAACTGTAGTGCATGCATCAGTGCTTAATAGTTTGGGTAAACAAACACAGGTGTTAGTGTGAAATGAACTGACGGTTATTATGACAATGAGGCGTGTGGGTGAGGCCACTGGAGAAACTCAACACCAGCACAACCCAGCCAGCCGGTTCAGTGAGTCCTGAAAAAAGCTCTCTTCTTGAGAACCAGTACTCATTTGCTCATCATTAGTGTAGTGTAGTGTAAATGATTTTGTTCATGAGTTTTAAGTAAGATTAAGCTCAGAGTTTTAGACTCCAGGTTTAAAGGTTTAGTGTTTAGTTAACTGTTTGCAGGTCTAGCTGGAGACAGCAACCTGTTAGTATTCCCATTCATCTCAATGGTGGTTGCTCAGTTTTCCACATGCAGCCCCAGAAATACACAACCTGAAAGCTTCCATCTTTGCTTCATGGGGACTTCATTTTCAGTCATACAGTAAAATTCATGTGGCACACACAATACTCTTGTGACATCCAGCCACAACAACTTGCTCATGGCACAGCTTGATGCTCATTGGTTTAGGACAAGCTTGATGTTTTGTTCCCGTCTAAACTTCTTAATTTAAATATAAATCAATATCAAACAAATATATTTGGTTCTGGTTAATTCAATTCAATTCAACTTTATTTGTATAGCGCTTTTCACAAAAGGACATTGTTACAAAGCAGCTTTACATGTATCTACTATCCTACTATATGCAATTAAGTGTTTGTAATATAACGATTGCTTGCAAAAAAAACAACCAGCTGGGGATAATAGCCAAAAACAAACAATATTTTTACACTTACATTTTTTGACATTTAGTGTTCAGCAATGACACACTTCACCTTTAAATGCTGGTTGTTTTAATGTGCAATAGCTAAATCACATGTTGTTTCCTAACCCAAGCACTGACAGTGCAGATTGATGTTTTTGATTAGTGTTTATGTACCTTGCTGTACGACTGACCCACAGTCTGGGTCCTGAGCCACCTGCAAGAGAATCTCCTCCACATCTCTGTTCTTTCCAGGTGGATCCACCAGACGTGTGATCTGCTGCTGTAGAGTCCTTGGAAGAGCCATGAGCTGTGTGAACTGACCCTCTGGACTCTTGTCAACCTATTCCACGTAAACCAAAAAATATATATATAAATAATACTATAAAAATAGTAAATACTTTGCTCTAATTCTGGTGTAACAACACAGATTGGAACAGCAGCATCAAAAACTGGTGCAATAATTTTTTACATTTAAATCAACAGCTGTTAATGCGTCTATTCAAACCGACATGAAAATTTGAATTCTGTCGATCCAGTGTCAGTATAGGATTCTTCACCCCCTTAAATCCGTCACATTTTTGGTTTAAAATAAACAAAAATCAGCTACAAAGCAAGTTGGTGACAGATCAGTGTTCAACAAGATATCTTTACCCCAATTCACAATGGTAAATATATAATAATGATTTATAATTTGAGGTGCCGGGTCCAATTTGACAGGGAATGTCCATCTGTAAACAGAAAGAGGTACTTGCATGTGCAAGTACTGTAGATGGTGCAGCATTTGTAGCTTGTTCTTACAGCAGTTTAGAATTGAAACTTGTAATTCAACACTAAGAAAACAACTCTGCAGCCCTGCAATTTTGTTTTAAATAGAGACAGCATTAGCCCTGCACTTCAAATTTAATTGCTACAGTTGTATTTGAGGAAAATTTGTTTTCCTAAACTAATTTTAGGAGTGGCTGTGAACACTGACATTTCTCAAAAAAAGAAACTATGGGTTTGTAAAGACAATGTATTTACATTGTTACAGTAATGACTGAAGTGTCAGCGTGATGCAAAGAGACAAAGCTGTCATTGGAAGAAAAACTGTATATTCTAACTTTACTTTTATGACATTTTACAGTGGTGATGAACATACACACAAGCAACATTTAAATCAGTGCATTTATGTATGTATTTATGTATCCATGTTTGAAACCACTGATCTGTTTGTCCGTTCAGACTTTCCTAAAACGCATTTCCAAACATCTGATAACCACTTTTTTGTGGCCACCACACTTCACAACCGCGTCATGTCCTGCAGTCTCTTCTAATGAGCTAATGAGTTGAATCATGTGTTCAGTTAAGGTGTAGTGTTCTGAAAACAGGGTTGGGAACCAGATAGGAGCTTCAAATGTAGACCTGTTTATGCACTGATTGTGCAGTGAGATTTATATTTTCCTTACAACTAATATAATATTAGATATATGAAGTTTATCTAAGGAAAACAATTACAAACTTATGAGGTGGGGTGATTATACATACACAACTGTTCATTAATTTACCTGGAACAGTGCTAAAAGAGTTAACTAGTGAGTAGTTAGCATCATTATTTTTTAATTGCTTCATATCAGCCTACAATGCAAAACATAAACACCAAACATGCGCTCAGTTCTCAAATTCAGTTTGTGACGTGACGTTGCGTATGTGACCAGTGTTAAAGCAGCAACCTGTTGACATAAGCGCATAAAAAGCAAAATAAATACATGTGCATGATGCACGTATAAAAACAATTAAATCTAGAATCTATGATCTTAGATCTATGAAATTGAGACCAATTTTCTAGTATCTCTCTCAAAAACCTGCCAGCTTAATAGAGATGTGTTTTTAGCCGAGGAGACCACAGCAGGAAGACACACCCTTAGCTACAATTTCTTAAATATGAGCTTTCACTCAGTGTAGCTGCCAGCATCTAGTGTTATTTCGAAAAAGATCAAAGTAACAAATCACTGACATCAGGTAAACTTCCTAGAATCAGGAATAATCTAAACAGACATGTAAAACACACACAACCAAAAAATGAATAAAGTGAATGTGACCCATTACGTGCGATCACCTACCTCCAGCCGGCCCTGTTGAGGCTTGTACACCACCTGTGGGCACTCTTGCAGAATATTGCTGTATAACTTCCTAAAATGTTGCATGTTGTCTTTTACAATGTTGGAGACCTTGGATTTATCCTCACCAATCACCATCCTGAAATCCCCTACAAGTAGAGAGGTAGGCAGACAATATATTCAGCTGTTTAGTACTGACATTATGAAGTCTCCGGACATTATGAAGCTGCTAAAGAAAAATGTATGGGCCTAAAGGTTATTTCAGTTTCATACAGGCAACTATTATTTAAACACAATTAAAATAATTTAATTTTTGGATTATATAACCACATCCAAATGCTGAAAAGATCCATATTTACCAGAGTAGGACAGTCCTGCTATCTGGAGAAAAAGATCTTCTTCAGATAAACTTTCAGGCAGCATCAGAAAGGACGCGATCACAGCACTTTTCAGATTTCCCACAAGGGCAGCCCGAAGTTTTGTGTTGTCATTCTGAATCAGAATGCGAACCTAAAGATAAAAAGCATAATAATCAAGAAATAAAAATTGAGTTTTTCAAAACAATACAAAAATCTAGCTTTTAAATATGGATTAGTTAATGTTAAATACATCTGAAAAGTTGTGTCTTGTGGTGTGACCTTCTTTACACCATTTAAACATTTTAAACTGTTAATTTTGCTCATTCATAATGATAATTTAAAGACCTCACATAATATTTCTACTAGCTATTTAAAAATTAACTAGTGAAGGTGAAAAAGTGATTAGAAAGGGTGAAAAATCAAAAGGAATAGTTACCACTTGCAGGACCTAAATATACACTTTCCTTATACGTTTATATAAATTTGAACTTAAAACCGTGTTGTTATTATGCGCATAAACTTGTTGTATTAACTACCCATGCCGAATTATGACATCAGGTGTTATAATAAAACAGAAACAAAATCATGACAAAAACATCAAAGATTCTTAGTGATGCAGATCTAGATTGCAATCCTGGTGTAAATTGCAATCCTAGAGGCTTTACTGTGTAGGTGGTACTATCTATTGGCTCCTATTTGTAACTGCATCTCTGAGAAGAGAGTTCTCTGGAAAGAATACTCACAGGTTTGTGTAACCTGCCTGCTATGTACAGGGTTTTCCAATGGAGTAGATCATCAATCAAGGTATCTGTACTGATCACACCATACTTTATTACCTGCAAAGATAAGTTACTTTACAATGTAAACATCTGTAAACTTGAATCTGGTTGATGCCCAGCATACATGTTATACTAGATACACTCCTGTTAAACATTACAAAATAATAAACACATCAATCTTTCATACAATTGTTCTGTAAGAAATGGTTTTAAATGAATTCACATATGGCTTTCTTGCCCACCCTGTCATCAGCTGGTACTAGGGTGTTGAAATAGATTCCAGCTCCATAGTCATTCTGAATGTGGCTAATCTGTTTTGGGCCCAGATACTTGAGGAAGGAGTAGTGTTTTCTGTTCTCTATAAGGTTCATGGTGTGCCATGTGACTGGATCATCCACAGCAAAAACAAAATCCAGCATGTTCTTCTGAAACAAACAAAACAAAAACATAATAATAAGAGATTAAATTCAAATACTCTGCACAAACCAATCGCTTTATAAAGTCATACAGTTGGAGGTAAATTTACTATGGTTTTACTACAGTGACACAATGGCATTCTACCTGGTAGTCCATACTTATAATGTATTAGTGAAGAATATTTTATTACAATTATGTTAGTTGTTATTAGGGTTTTTAAATGTGTTTTGGCAGGCTTCATTTGTTCATAAAAACTAGTGGGAACCTAACAGTCATACTATAAATTTAAGCTGTGGTCACATCACTATGGTCTTATGGCTTTACTAGAAACGTTAAACTACATGGTACAAAATATTAAGGGTCCTTTAATAAATGACATTAATTGCACTAAAAACATAACTGTACCATAATATTTCTAGTTTCTTGGAATACCAAATAAACATTTAATAGTACCAAAATATTACCGTGGTGTGTGTTATTAGTTATCTGGTGCCATCGCTGTACCATGGAAGTCACAGAAGTCTTTGAAAAGGTAACAGATTCTTTAATTGGCATCATCTTAAGAGTTTATAATAAAGTGTGATAAGTTTCTTACCCCCATCTGACCTTGAGAAGTTCCAGTCTGTTTGAAGACCGCAGATCCATAAGAAAAGGCCAGACTGATGTCCTGTGGAAACTGACTCAGAACGCGTCTGTAGAAAACACTGCTGTTTTGTAACGCTGGAAGAGGCATTGTAATATATACGTGTTTAACAGCAGCACATGTGAAAGAACGTGTTTACATTTCACTGATAAGCTTGACAGCTGTCGAGCAAGACGTCACATTCTGCACTAAAGCTCTTATAAATGATGCGATAAACCAATGTATTTACAGTTCATATATATCAATAATTTCTTATCAACGCTGTGAATATTTTTAACATGCTCCTGTTTCCTGTAGCCAGTTTTTGAATAACAATTTCATCGCCACGTTTTAAGCGTTTGTCATTTAAGTCATGGGTCACGGACGCCACCGTGCGGTCTGGAGAAACACTTAAACATTACTAACAAAGGAGCAACGTGATGGCAACACAGCTCTATAGAGGGTAAATTTCATTAACAGTCACTAGAGGCACTAGAGGATTGAGCATTGTATTGGTAACAAGTGCTGAAATGTAGCATAACACGCTTGATGGCTTTCAACAATTAATTAATTTCACATGGTATGGTATAAGGCTGAAATATAGCCAGGAAGTTTTAAATGTCAGAATGGACATTTAACAGTGGACTGGGCAGAATTTGATCTTAGGTCATGAGTCAACCTTATGCAGCATTTAAAGATTATGTGCACAGAATTTGACCATCCTATTAAATAAATATATAGATAAGCCTTTCCATATTGTATGTCCTGCCCAAACTTTGTGTTCATTTCGAAATACGTCAACACAGGAGAAAAGTGTACTTTTTACATAATTTCACTTTTATATGTGCAGTGCAATGCAACATGTGGCACACAGGATGTTTATGGCCCTCCAAAACCATTTTCTGTGGCCTATGTGATGTCACAAACACTTCAAATGTAAACAGTTTGGGTTATTTTAGTAGTGATTTAGTTTTAGCATATCTGGTGTAGACAAATCACAATTTGGCACATAAACTTTGGTCTTACAATGATGACTTCATACATGACTTAACAAACCAGATTTATGATGCATTACGGTTTTGAGTTTTTCATGTGGGTGTTACATAGTGTGAAGCTGAATTAAATGAGATGATAAAGTAAATAATATTTGGAAATTAGCATTACCAAATAGTAATGTAATAACACTTTTGGCAAAGATAATCATATTATCATAGTAAACATAGTTGACTATGTAATAGTCTGTAATATGACTGTAATGGTCAATATGTGATAAGTCCAATATGTTATAATGAAATATTATTTATTACTGACATTGTCACTTTTTTCTGATAGAAAAAAAACAGAGAACCCAATTGCAAGCAATGGTATTTTATTATAACTCAGTTCAATGCAAATGTTGAAGATATCACAGTCACAGAACAGGGGTGAGATACTGTACAGCACAGACAGGGGTGATGTTGTGGCGGGACCCCGGGAGGGCGGCGGGCAGCGCAGGAGTGTCGGCTGGCGACTGGATGGCGTGGCAGAAGAGACCAGAGGGAGATGGGTGAGTAAAGAGCTCAGCCGACTGGATGATGATGCCAGACACCAGAGATGAGTAGAGCAGTTCTCAGCCGACTGGATGGTGCAATGCCAAAGACCAGAGGTGAGTTGAACAGTTCCAGCCGACTAGATGATAATAATGCCAGAAACTAGAGGTGAGTTGAGCAGTTCTTAGCCTACTGGATGATGATGCCAGAAACCAGAGGTATATTGAGCAGCAGGCAGGCAGCGACGATGAACTCTGGAGCAGAGGATAACTCCACAGGTGAGTAAGGAATGACGATGGGGAAACTGGGAACAAACATACACACAACTACGTAGACGGTCTGGAGCTTAAACAAAACAGGACAAAAACAAAAAAGGCAAAGGCACGAGGGGAAATATAAAGGGAGACAATTAGCGCAAGAACAGTTGAGAGTGATAATAAGAGAAACGAAACAGCTGGGAATGAACGAGAGGGCAGGGTGATGCGTGACGCGCTATGATGTTCACGTGCTCCAACAGAAAACAATACAAACCCGGTTGATCAGGCTTCCTGACAGATATGGGGGGGCCACTGAGGTTTTCAAAGTTGATCAAGTGAGTCTGTGATATTCAAATCAAATGAAAAATAATAAATATCTCCATGCTTGATTCCAAATGTTACACATTTTGTGTAACATTTGATGTTTGATATGTTAAAAGTGCAGATTATGATGTCAGGAATGAGCTTTATATGCCAGGATGTAATGTAGCTGCCATCAGATCAGCTTCAATACTAATGCCAGAAGTTGATATGCTATAAATTCAAAACCCCCAATGTACTGAAAACAACACATTAAGTTTTTTATGTCATTTAAGAGTCTCTAGTGTTTTCAGAACCATTTTCCTGTACAGTTCTTGTCTGCCTCACAACAAGATGAAAATGCAGTCTAATTGAAGAGGAAATTGCTTGCTGCAGCCCATGATAATAGCACACAAGGAGCGATTGTGTGTATTCAGAGAAGCATCTGGACCCAAGCTCTTTTCTCAAGCACCACAATACCCGACACAATCTCACACTTTACAGGCAGTTGCCATGGAGATGCATTCACTGCTTATTTCAGCTTTATCTAAAGTGTCCTGTTATAGTGGAACATCTAAAAACTGTCACATCTCACTTTGCCTGCGGTTAAAAAGGACATGCTGCAATCCTGTTGTCAGTTTAGATAAACAAAATGTGCTTACAAAGCATGCACATCAGCTTTGAAAATATAATTAATAATTCATGCAACATTTAGCTTTCAAATAGAAACATGTTTTAGGATGTCTATGCACACTTCAGGAGAGTAAAATAAAATAGTCATTGCTGCAGCATACAGAGGCTCTAAGCAATAGTAAAATACATATCTTTATTCTCCAGATACACTATATTTAACATGCCCATATGTTCACAATTCAATGCTATTTTTAAAGTAGCAGATGGGGTTATGCAAGTAAATATAATCACCTTTTAAAAATGGCCTAATGTTGTTGTTTTAATTTTGCCTGTGGATATAAGCTTGCTTCTAGAATTTCTACATTATTATCATTCATTTCCTTGCATCGACTTGTTTGTGCAAATTTGTTTTAATTTTATTTCATTTATATAGTGCTTTTTCAATGTTGCAATGTTGCACTAATTAGGGATACTAAGATTGTAATTGGTGTAGGAACATAAAGTTGACGGAACAGATGATAACTACAACACATTTGGACCATTTGAATAAATGGACGTGCATTAGAAATACCTGTCATTGTATGCAAAGGCTCAGGGTAATGTATTGAGAGTGCCTCCTAAAACAGTATGTACTTTTGAGACTATGCAACTTTAAGTCAATTAACATAATAGATGACAGGTATGATATTAAGCAAATTATGCCATTGCTTACATGGAGATGCTTAGAAAGAAGCTACAGTTTTATGGAATAGGAGTATACAGGATTTGCAACAATACCATAAAATATCTTAACATTGCATAATGAAAGAAAATGTAAGAAAAAGAAATAAAGAATCTTTAGGACTGTAGTTTTATAATACTTAAAGCAATATTTACAATATAAAACCTTGGGTAAATGAAAGACAGATAGACTAAGTGTGGAGCCAATACATCTGTTTTTATGGGAAGTGTCCCCGGTTCTGGTTTAGCTAGTTAGCTAGTTAGCTAGACAATCCCTAAAGGTTTTTGAGTTATAAATCCATAGGACTATGTGTAGGCTGGATTAATAAAGTGGGTCTTCAATCTAGATTTAAACTGACAAAGTGTATCTGCCTTCCAGACAACACTGGGAGGACTGTTCCTGTTACAAAGAAGGTGCCGGCACAGCCTCTTCCGCAACACCAGAGGGAACCCTCAGAGGAATACTAACTAGTTTACATTCGGACTCCATTTCCCATTATGCCTCATACCTGGAACTGATTACTTCCTTCACTACACACCTGCTTCTCATCCTTGTTCCCTGTTTTATCCAATCTCATTCTCCCATTCATTGCAAAGTCTTGATATCAACCCTGCCTGTCTGACCTCTCTTAATAAAACGCTGCAAATGGATTCCAGTGCTTCTGACTCATCATTACAGTTCCAGAGTGTGGGTGCCAGGTGTAAAAAGGATATACCACCCATGCTTGATTTTAAAATTCTTGGTATTATCAACTAGCCGGACTTCTGAGAATGCAGTGAACATGAAGAACTGTAATGAAAAAGCTCACTAAGGTACAGAGGAGCTAAACCATTCAGGGAATTTTGAAAATTATACAATGCTTAATAAGTAGCCAGTGCAGTGTTGACAGAACCAGACTAATATGGTCATTCAACTCAACTAGTGTTTGGCATGAAAAGCATGTGTCTGTCACACGCACCGAGTCACGTGAGGTCACGAGGTCCCGGAAGTAATCTCCGCGGATATATAAACAGGAAGTAAGGTTCACTCAGCACCGGACATTGAGTTCATGTTCATTCTCATTTCTGGTCGCTCTTCTCAACGCCACCTCAACTCACATGAGTACCGCTTAGCGGACGTTTATATATCCTTTCTGTGCGTGTATGAGAACGCGGGTTTCCGGGTGGAAATCTCTACTCCCTTGCCGGAGCGTTCTCAGATTAACTGCGTGGCTAACCTGCTCACTCGTGCACATCCACGTTTGAGTTCTCTGTCACGCTACACGGGGACCACTTCTCGATCGTACACTTCTCGTCTTGCCTCCGTGACAGTGTCATAGTTTTGATATATGTAAAAATGCAGTTGTAAAAATGCAGTTTTAAGATGTAAAAATGCAGCCAAACATACTGGAAATGTGGCTTTCAAAGAACAAATTCCTATCAAATACGACACCCAGATTCTTAACTAATGAAGCAGGCTTTATAGAGCATTCATCAAAAGTAAGACAGTATTCTAGATTGTTCTGTGTGAAAGATTTTGCTTCAATATTTAAAAGTTCTATTTTTTTGTAAAAGTTACAAGTCATCCAAGTTTCAGTATCGACTATGTAATCTGTTAGTTTGGTGAATTTATGCTTCTTGTTGGGCTTAGAAGAAATGTACAGCTGAGTATGATCAAAATAGCAGTGAAAACTAGCTACATGTCTTTTAATAATTGCTCCCAGAGGTAGCATATACAGGGTGAAAAGCAGAGACCCAAACACTGAGCCCTGTGGCAGTCCATACTGAACTCGTAGTCTATGACACCTTTTCACTCACAGCAACAAACTGGAATCAGTCAGATAAATATTATTTAAACCATGCCAGTGCAGTTCCATTTTAGGCCAACATAATTTTCAAGCTTATCCAAGAGAATACTGTGGTTAATAAGGTTGAAGTTTGCGCTAAGGTCACTAGAAGAGCGATGCAACCATGATCTGCCAACAAAAGCAAATCATTTGTCACTCTGATGAGAGCAGCCTCTGTACTATGATATGGTCTAAATCCTGATTGAATATACTCACAGACACAGTTTTTTCCAAGAAAGAACACATCTGTGAGGACACCACCTTTTCTGACTGGATTTGCACCTTGGACTATGATGCACTGTCTGGTGTGCTTGTGTAGCAGGCAATTGCAAGTTTTTTTTTTGACAGTATCTATTTTGTTATTAAATTCATACAATCAATATTGTCACAATATTGACAACTGTGCAAAGCAGTTGATGCTTTATTGTTTGTTAATTTAGCCATTTTTTAAAATAAATATGTAGGTATGAGTTTATTTTCTGGAGATCTGGAGTTTTTTTAAGGCATTTCTGCAATTTAAAACACTCTCCTTCCATGCAGTACAGAATAAATAAAATAAAGTTTTATTTGCTTTAAGTTACGCTCCATCCAAAGGAGCAACTGTGTTTAAGGTGTTAGAAAAGAGGAAATTAACATATTTTTGTTGCACTGTCAAGGTTTTCAAAGTTTTCTATAATGCTATGAAATTTAGACAGTTCAGGTAAATTGTTGATAAAGCAATCTTCAGTGGCGGAAGATAGTGTTCTACCTTATTTGTAGCAAGGAGCTGATTTTGCAATCATAGGTAAATGTACACCAGAAAATGACCTGAATAGTCATCGCTCCGCTGCAGAATATTAATGTCATCAGTATTTGCACAATAAGACAGTATTAAATCTAAAGTATGATTATGACAATGAGCGGGCCCTGACACTTTGGGTCAGGGGTCCAGTCTTTGAAAGCCAACCCCAATTAATCTTTTTCATTATCCACATGGATGTTAAATTTACCAACAATTAGGACTTTACCTGTGGCCAAAACTACATCTCATAAAAAGTCAGCAAAATCTATGAAAAAGTGTGTATGGTGTCCTGTATACAGTTGCCAGTAGAAATGATGAACGTCTCTCTGTTATGTATGCAACCTTGGCTCCCTGAGAAGGGAACAACACAATGCATCTTGTTTGATGCTTTGGAGAATGCCTCCAGTGTCTGAATCTCATGTCTAATCACACCAACCTAACTGGCCTACGGAAGTACCTGATGCACATTAGGTGCGCTTGCGAGTATATTAGGGCACCTGTAGAGCGTGTCATCAACTTCTTTGTCTGCACCTAAACACAGAGCTCTGCTAAAAGATACAGCCCACTAATACAGAGGGAGGTGTTCGACACAGGATTTAAACACCGTTCTAGGTTAGTTCCAACAGACCATCCAAGCATACAACTGGGCCAGCTGCATTAAGGTTGGAGCTCTTGGGGAGTGGAGTTCTACTCTACATGCATCCTGCTCTAGGGAGGGCAGAGGACCTGCTTTAGCACAAATAAGGGTACTACTCTGCCCACAACCCAGACGAGCAGAAATGCAGAGGACAGCTTGTGCATGGTTGGCCACAACCACCCGGAACTAACATCCTCTTTTACCTTTATGAGGATCTTAAGGGGAGTGGAGAACCCTCCATAAAGAGGGTGCTACTCTATTCATACCCCAGAGAACCTGGGTCTCTCAATCAAGTGACGGTGTATAACCGGCTTGCACCACAGGCCTGTCATGATAAGCCTCTAATGGGAAGCATCACAGTTCTCACTTGGAGTGAGACTGAGGTTCAAACCCATAAACCACCACCTGAATGAGACTCCTTGGCTCCTCAGCACAGCTTTTTTCTACAGAGCTCGTATGAGGGTCACCTACCAATCAAACCCCGACATTAGGGGGCAGCTCAACTCATATTGCTCATGTGGCTGTAACAATGAGCTAAAAAGCCCTAGCCGGACCATCAGAATTGGCAGAAGCCACTGGTCCCATCCATGATGGCTTATCATGAGTGCTTGTGTTACTTTACAGACTTTTACCGGACAGAAATATATGGGGGATATTACTTCTTCACTCCCAACCAAGCCTCAGCCCACCTGTCTTTTGCTTTCTGCCTCCTCTGTCTGGCATCACTTTGTTCAGTGAGGGAGGTGGTGCGTGGGCAGTGACACTTTGCTTCTGGCCCCACCAATGATCCTCAGCTGTAGACAGGCTGGGCAGGGGGCATCACCTGCACGGGATAAAAGGCTGGAGACGGCAACCTCGCCACTCTAAACTTTTCAACCATTGTCTGTACAGACATGCCAAAAAGCTCAGAGGGTGAGACTCTCCTTCTCCCCAACATTGACCAGACTTATCCACAGATGTCTCTCGAACTATGTCTCTCGAATGAACTATAGCAGCAGCTGTTTGCTTGGTTGCCATGAGAGCTAGGTCTGTGGAGCAGTGCAGCTCAGCCACCGTAGCCCCTCCCCCTGATCCAGGTCCTTAAGCAGATTGGCCTGCAGCACCGCTATGGTTTGCAGCACTTCTCCCACCTGATCCCTGCCTAAGATGAAGATAAGGATGCCCCGCCTAATGAGATAGTCTGTAAGCATCTCATCAATAGGAGCCATTTCCACATAACTGTCTCGTGCCCTCCATATTCGTGTAATTCACCCACAAACCCACACATAGCAGAGTATGGCTTCTTTCATGATCTCTTCACCTCAGCATGCAGATCGGGAAGGAAGGGCAGACTCATGAGATGTTGTTGGCCATGGGCAGCCAGGAATCGCTCATCAAGCAAGCAACGAGCGATCAGCTGCTTCTTGCACCGCCAGGGAAGATCTAATCTCTCCATAGTGCAAGACATGATCTCCAACAGCTCCTCATATGCAGGGCAGGCAGGCCAAGGAGGCTTGCCCCCGCTTTCAGCCTCCTCTTCCACATCCTGCATCCCCTGGCTCGTCGGTAGCAGGAGGCTGTCTGATGGATCAGAGGATAAATGCCATGTGGATAATTGCAGAAGAATGCTCCTCCTGACCTGGCAGACCGCTGTCCCCTTCAGCGATAGAGTGAGAAAGAACCATGCCCTTCTGAAGCTCCTCTGCTAGGTCCGCCTGCAAACCCCACAAGGTGCGTTTCCGCCATGCCTCAGCAATAGGGGGACACATTCCAGGATTCGTCCGCCCGGGTTCACCCAAGCAAACAGCCAGGCAGGAATGGAGCTTTTTCAAGTGAAAAGCACTCACAGTGCAAGCACTCAGCTCCCCCGAGAACTGAGCATGCATGAACCTTGTCCAGGCAAATGACACATAGATCATGCATGTCCTCTCTGGTGTCAGAAACCGCTGACATGGAAGCACACATTTTTTAAATGATTTTGCAGGTTCCATTCACGCTTCGACACCAGAACAAACAAACGGCTCCAGAAAAACTGCCAAAAAACACGCTCTGCAGGTGCTCTAATATTCTTGATCCGATGCATATCTGATGCACATCAAGCACTGCCGTTAGCCAATTAAATTTGCGTGATTAGACATGGGATTCAGACATCAATCACACCAGTTTCAGACCAGATGCAGTGTCGTCCCATTCGAGGGAACTCGATTTGTCATTTACACTAGAAGTTATATTAAGCATCATTACTTCAAAAGAATTGTATATGAAATCAGACTTTTGGGTAACTTTAAAAATGTTCCTATAAAGTGCAGCAACACCTCCCACTTTGACAAGGCTCATGACAGACTCATTTATTTTAATGTAATTGTCTTGTTTTAGCCATATTTCTGTCAAACAAAGCACATCTAGGTTATAACCTGTGATTATATCATTAACAAAATGTATTTTTATAAAGAGAGATCTAATATGCAACAAACCAAGCATAGCTAATTATTTATCTGTATTGTGAATCTTTTTTATTAGTTTAACATTGATTAAAATCATTTGAATGCCATTTAAATGTTTAATTGTTTTTTTGCATTTACCAGTCTGGGGGACAGACCCAGTCTCTATCTTTTAAAATGGAATTTAAGTCTAAAAGTTTAAATCGGTCTGTTTGCTTCCTGATCTGGACCCCAGTTAGTTAAGTATTAGTGGTATTAATATTAATATGCAGAATAGAAATATAATTTCCTGTGCACAATAAAAAAATAATTATTGCCATATACTAAGGTTGTAATCTTTAATATGATATTTGATCAAAATAGATCAATGCAAATTCAGTCTTAAATTTCTTTAAATGCCAAAAAGAATTTGGTGGGATTAAGTAATAATATTGATGATGACTTTTAATAAATTTATCCGATATGTATTGATCCTTTGTTACAGTGAATTCTATGTAACTTCTCCACAAATGTGTCATTCGCTTAATGTACTGTACAGACAAAATAAAATGTATGTGATATGAATAAGATAGAATGTTTTTCATTCAAAATCTAACTGACAAACATGATGTCATCATAATATTTGCATATTAAGATTGGTCTTGTCTTAACATTTATTATTTTATTTTATTATTAATTTTCATGTTATAATTATTATAGGGTAAATTTGCTTACAAGTCAGCCGCAGGCAGATGTTCCTGAATTTAACAAGCATGTGAGAAGTAGAAGATATCACCCTCAGGGCAATGCTTAGATGATGTGTATCAAACCTTTTCTCATGCACTTTTAAAGGAGATCATACCACAGTCTCATATTTGTTGTTAATATGAGCTATCATGAACTCTAAATGCATTCACACATTTTTTGATTATTGTGATCATTTCATCATAATCAGAACAGTATTGTTATGTAGCATTTTCAAAGGCAATTGTCCCTGCTGTGCATCGACCTAATAATAAGCTAATCAGAAGTCTGTGTGTCTGAGTATGGCTGAGCACCACATGATATATTGCTATTTTTTCACTGCCATGAAATTTTTAGGTTACAATGAGCTTAGCATGTCAGCATTGCTACAGCTGAGGCTCACGACATGCTCCACGCCTGACCGAGCACTGTTCGCACCCCCAACACAACACTGCATCTACTGCAGACACGTCGTGACTACATACTTCTGCCTCATAGATCAGCAATGAAATATACAACATACTTAACTTACACAATGTAATTAACATTTAAACATTTGACATATATTTGACATTCTTGTAACACAAATTTTCCAAGCATATGTTCTCAAACACCTGAAGCAGAAAAAAATTCATCTCACAATTAAATAAGACAATGTACTTATGTTCATATTCCTTATCATTTTCCCTGTTTGCCATCAGCACACACTTTGTCCCAGCTGGGCTTTGCTTTTAAATCTAATTTAGCCTGAGAAACTCTTGCCATTTCACAAGTAAATTTCAGGTTAACATTCATATGCTAATCACTAATTTGTTATGTTAGACTAAATAATCAAATGACAAGTAGTGCTTCCTGTTCTCTTGTACAGCAAAAAATAGTTCAGTATAGGGTATGTCAGAATATTGTGGTTTCTATTATTCTCTTTTTCATTAGTTGTGTTTTGGTATTTGCATGTATGCATATTTCAATACTATTTGTATGACATGTTGCTGCTTATGTAGTGTGTTCTAAATCAGTCACTTATGAGATTCCAATTCAATAAGGATGCCTAAGAGGGTAGCTGCCTGTGTACGTAGTAGACAGCAAGAGAGCTCACAAGATTTTGGATCAGAACCAGGTAACTAAGTTGCAGTTAGCTTTGGTCAAAGTGCCTACTAAAATACAAAGTATTATTTTTTGTTATAATTTTATTTATAAAAATTATTTTTAAAAATAAAAATTCTTGCATGACAAATTGCCACATGCAAAATAATCATTGTTCCACATCCTCCATTTTATTTGTATTTCCTGCAATATTCAGAGATGACTTAACATTGATATTTCACATTCACCTCATGTATCAGAAAGAGTCTCATTGACTCCATGATAGCACAAGATAAATAACTAGAAGATGCTTACAGACCCCCGGAGTGCCAAGATGACACATGCCTCCACCATCTGCAGACCTATTACACATCCCTTAGCCTTCATCCAGTTTACAGTATGACCACAGTGCGGTCTACAGGTCACTTCGAGGAACAGAGGGCATAAGCTAGAGTAGGAGAGAAATGGGCAGGGGGAATTTATGTAGGAGCTTTATTGGAAACCCTGTTTGGCAGCTGCAGAACAATGTAGTACAGCCACGTAAGCAGTGATGTAGAAGATCGTGAGTGACTGGGGGGAGGGGGCGAACGAGAGTGTGAGAGAGGGAGGGGGGCAGTGAAAACACAATCAGAGCGTGAGCATCTCTTCCTGGCGTTCTGGCTGTCAGCGCAAGAACACAGAAGAAAGAAAACTACAAGAGCAATATCAACAACCTATTCTTAACAAGCAGTGCAAGTGTTGGAAATCTTAGACCTCAGAGATCGAAGATTTGTATTAAACTCTGGATTAACACCTTTACAGTGTAGAGGTTTCCCACGACGTCCAGTCTAGTGTTTAACCTACTCTAGCCATGAACTTCCTACGTCGTCGCCTTTCTGACAGCAGCTTCATTGCCAACCTGCCCAACGGTTACATGTCAGACCTCCAGAGGCCTGACCCACCTCCACCACCTCCTCCGACTGCCAGCACGAAGGCCCCCGCCTCCGGACCGACTCCTGCCCCGGCGGTCCCCGCTGCGATCAAGTCCCCCACCACATCTCCAGCACCTGAGCAGCGACCACAGCCTACACAATCCACAGGCTCTGGGTTTTTCAGCTCTATCACCAATGTAGTGAAGCAAACCGCGGCTTCGGCAGGACTTGTGGAGCAGAGCCCTGCGGCGGTGTCACGTAAATTCAAGATACTCCTTGTTATCGATGAACCCCAACATGAGTGGTGAGTTTACATGCTGTGACCCAAAGCGATCGTGGATTTTAAAAAATGATGCATTTGACTGACATGATTTGCAATTGTAGTTGAGCAGCTTGATGTAAGAACAACCCAAAGCTTTGATAACTTCATTTTTCTCTGCTTGTTTATAGAGTTATACAGTTCACTTTAATCTTAATGTGTTCTTTTGCAAAGTCCCCAAATGCATGAAGTTCATTGTTTGTTTTTGGACAGCTCCATCAGTCTTAAGTCTGATTCTTAAGCAGATGGCTGCATGCCAACAGGCTTGATTTACGCAACAAATCCATTCAAACCAACATTATAATTAAAGTTTATGTTAAGACTGTCTTACTCTTGGTCTAACCCTCAAAAGAGTTGAGAGTACATGAAAATTCTCACCCTGAACTTACCATGAGCTTTGAGCAGCAAATGAAATGAATCATTGCTAAATGTTTGTATGCCCCTCAATGACATAGCATATAGGATGACACTGTGATGATAAGAGGCTAAACTGCTCCAAATGTGATAAAATTCCCATGTGCATGATCATGTCTGCAGTCCCTAAATGACCACAGTTGCTATGCTTCATACCAGTGCTGTGATTGGTTAGGAGAAACCATCTTCAGATGTACCTGATGAATGTTTAGTCTAAATGACATAATCGTAGCACTCCGGAAAACCAACAGACATAATTTCTCACAAGCTTTGCATAATAATAAACCAAGAGAAGTGCTTAGAGTAGAGGAATAACACCTTACTTCTCCTATTTACAAGCATGAATATTTTAGTGGTGTTCCTCCTGGGCACTTAGCATGTGTTCTCTCTAAGAAAGCAAAGCCAACAGTGTTTTATATGGATACTATTGATTTTTCCTTTACAGAAGGAGACCATAGGTCTCTTAAATACAGATTTAAGAAAACGGCACTCTTCCTGTACGTATACTAGCCTAATTGACCAAAAATGTAATGTACAGATTTCTGTTAAATACTACAGATAACCTATTTTAGTTTATAAAGTGGGGATATTAAAGATGTGTAAAAGCTGTTTTCTTAGGTGAGCAAAAAAGAACTGCACCCATGTCTGTTTGAAAAGTTGTCAGACTTGAGACAACGATCCACTATTGATGTTGTATAATTCATCCATAATAGTATGTGTTTGCTTGCATATTTTATTGTTGCTTGTGGACAAAACTAGAGTTAAACAGTAAAGCTGGTGTCTTCTGCTGAATAGATACACTAAACAGTTGACATAGGTACTCACGATGACGCAAATGACAGCCTATGTCATTTGACTTGTTTAAAGATTCATTTGAAGCATGCAGCATGCCCTGCATTAGAACCACACACATGGCAGTGTCTCAGCAGGAGCAGCTTGAGATGCGTGCCAGAAGATGTGCAGTGAATTGTGAATGTGGAGTCCTGAATAATGACATGGACATTCAGTCTCCCCGTTTTCCAAAAAGGCGTCTCTGAAATCTGTCTGTGTTCTCCTTATATGCATAACTTTACTGTATCCCAGTATATTTTACACTTTGGAAGTATATTAAGGGTTAGTACCAGCATTAAGTGACAAAGGCTTATTTATTTGTATGTCCTAGAAACCATCTTGTGAGTCATTCTGAGTGTAGATGACACAAACTTGAATTTTGCATTACCGTCAAATTCCATCGCCAACATTTCATCCATGTAATGTGTACTGCTCTGAAAAACAAATGCTTACTTATTTCCCAATAGGATTTTGGGAGTAATGAACCAGGAATAATTTGTCCCTATCTGTTTTCAAGTTTTATCACAACTAGTGCCTGATAAAACTGGATGGCAACTAGTTAGTAAATAGGATTCAGGTTTTTTGCCCTGAAAAACTGCACACAGATTGTGTTGCATTGCATTCTCTCTAGTTTTCCTTAATGTAAAACATGTACATCATGCAGGCAACTCAAATTTGGAACTCCAGACTCCAGAGACCCCAGAGAAACCAGTGGTTTGCTAAATATTATATAGAACCCCCCCACCACCACCACCCACCCTCGGCTGCCACTAAGGGAGAGTAAAGAATCCCTGTGGGTCATAAGAATTGACTGGGGGAATACAAGCTCTGCATTCTGCCCTTGAGAGTCTCCTCTATGCAGATCCACAGAGAGCAGTAATAGGGCAGGCATGTGTTGAAGTAATGAAAAGGGACATGGTGAATCAGCAAAGTCAGCCTCAGGCTTGCATCTGTGCACTGCGTGTGTTCTGAGCCTGTGTAAGGATGCAATTATAGCTCCACTGGCATGCAGGATATTTTTCCTACTTGTATTTAGTACATACATTTAGGTTTATTTATATCTTCTGTTATGCGTTCTGTTCATGTATGTTTATGCATACATTTTATTATCTTGTTAATCTTGAATTGAGGTTGTTTTTTTAATCCATTAGCAAATAGTTTTTTTTATCTTCTTTTATGCATAAACCTGAAGCTTATTAGATGTATGCATACAACACAGACTTGCCAGTGGGGTAAGAAAAAAATAATTATTAGTAAAAATACTTATATTTATATTTATTAGGTTAATAAATAAATATAAAATAAATAAATTTATTTAAAATAAATATAAAGTCAAGAGATTTATTTCAGGACTCTCAACTCTAATGACTTTTATATCACACTGCCTCTTGTGACATATTGGTGTAATCTGTTAAATGGGTCTTGGCTGTGTGTATCTCTTGAAGAAATGAATTCATCAAAAACATAGTCACTACATATTTTAATACTGCATAGTACTACAAAATTGTTACCATACAACTAGAATAAATTTAAGCTTAATTTGAAAAATTGTACAAGGTTGTCAGGATTTCTCTGTCATTTTATTTAACTTTTCAGAGTATTTTTCATGAAAATGGGACTTCTAACTAGTTACCGCAGTTAATTATAAAACTAATTATAATTAGTAACTGCAATTATGCAGTTTTATTATAGTAACAGTTGTAACTAGAGTATTTTGGTGGAAACTATGGTTACCATGGTAAACTTAAAAAGGATATTGTCAGACTTGGTACAGATTGCTTTAATTTGCATGTTTCTTTGCTTTGCTGTTCAGAGCAAGAGCAGGTGTGGTTGTAAAGCATGGGTCCCTCAACACATGGAATATTAACTGTAGTGTAATTTCATCATGTCCATCCTGTGGCCCTATTGAATCGTGTTCAAACTCAATCAACATATGCCTCATGACCCTGCTCTGTTTAACATCAACATGAGCACAACACATGGGTTAGCTAGATCAACAGTGCCCAACTGTTTCTTAAAGCTCTTACTATAGCAATAAAATTGGATTCACTTCGTAGGCACCACTACTTAATCAGCCAAATGGTATAAGTTAATTTAATGAAGTTTTATTAACTAAGTTCGGGAGGAGCACGGTCATGTAATCCAACCAATCAGCACGCAACGACGCATATATATAGCCGTCCTTCACCTCCGT